>JAUTBV010053326.1:0-39441 GCA_032361325.1 Lepetodrilus fucensis
TCCCCCCCCCCCCCGCCCTCTCTCTCTCTCTCTCTCTCTCTTTTTCTCTCCCCTTCGTTCCGTCCTGCCCGCCCTCCCCCATCTCTCTCCCCATCCACCCTCAGCCACACGGCCGGATATCCCTGTAAACCAAGCCCACCCAGGAAGAGCTACTTCCTCCCTATTACACAGTTGACCCAGTGACCTTGACCTCCCGACTCCACCCAGTAGGGTCCTGATTATCCAAAGTTGAGTTGATGCTGTAACAAATTGTCTCCAGCCCCTGTAGGAGTCTAGAGCACCTAGGAAATGTGGGGTAACTTCTGTCTGATTAGCCTGGCTTTGTAGTACCAGTTTGTTTCCTTTACCCCTGGGTTTCTGTTGACTTGGCAGAATTTGCACCCCTGAAGACCTTTCTGTTTGAGGTTGTGATATTATTGGTGCAGTAATTTCAAAGACGTCAAATTTCAATTTGTTTGGCTGATAATAACACTGATATGTTTTCTTTGTCGACAAGTTCAATCATGTAGAAATTGAGAGACTGAAGTAAATTTGACAATTGTTAGTTGATTTATTTGAGATTTTTTGGTTTTTTTATTCCTTAGATGATTACTATTCTCATGATAGTCATTGTTTGAAATGTCTGGATATATGAAATTGGGAACTTTTGACCAGGGCTGATAACCATGATAGCTATGTAAAACTTTCTGTGTTTAGCTATGCATGTGAATGATTGAAAAATTAAACCTTGATGCCTGGTTAGTTTCTTTACTGAGTTATTGACAATAAACTCTTTCAAATAAAAAGTGAATTAAGATTGAACTGAATAGTACAATAAAAAAAAAAGTTCTATTTTTAGGCTGAATTTTTACATTGAATCGATTGAATAGGTGTAAAATGAATTACAATTGTGTTTGAATTTAAAGCTATGTTTGCAAATCACAACAGAATAAAATATCAGTGTCTTTATGTCTAAGATCAAGCTTATTTGTCTGTTAGTACCAGTAACCAGCCGGTGCTCGCAGGTTTACTGCAATATTCATGTCAGCACTATTGATATTGCCGGTTTCCTCTTGCCCTAAACTGATAAGCTGTGATATAAATTAAGGAATCTTGAATGGTTCTGAACCCCAATTAAATAAAACAACATAAAATAATTATTATTTTCTACATTATTATGCTGAAGATTGAATAGAAAGAAAAACAATAAGTTAATGTTAAAATGCATCTAGGCAGTTGCTCTCATCCCACTCATATGTATACATTTATCCTATATCATGTATATAGATAGTATAGAGTATGACTCATTTAGTTTGATAGCCCCACATGACAAAATGTCAAATTGGTTGAGCACAGATACAAATGGATGATGTTGTAGACATGTGCCATGTTTTTTTTTCTCTGTCTCTACCGTAAGTTGAACTTGGGAGCTCCGAGTACGTTTATGCTTGCAGTAATATTGAATTACGAGATTGCTCAATCCTCATTGGCTGGGAAACAAGTCTGCGCTCAAATGAACTATTTTCGTACTTACTTTATGACGTTGCAGTCACAGTTGATCTCTTGTTGATGATAAAACTCCCAATTATTGCGATGTCTCTCCTTTGGTTTTGATAGCGTGATCTAATAAAATGAACTTTTGACAGCTGTCGAGAATCTTGTATTGATTTAGGCAATCATTTCAAACTAAAGGGAAAACATTGGTAAGGCGAACTCGCATTTGCTGCAATTGTTATCGTGAATTTACAGTTAACCTCTTCCATGCTGGATTAATTCCAATGACTGCTCTATAAGTCATGTCTGATTACCTTCAGCATTGAGATGGTTAACCAACAGCTGGTTTACATCTATCTGCAGAATAGTGAGTTGTAATCATGGTTTTTTGTTGGATTATGTGGATAAAGTTGAATCTTGTTGTTAGTGCACAGTAACCACATGTTTTAAGCATTAACAAGGATACATATTAGCAAATGTTAATTAGTGTAATAATGATAATCACGATGTATGTGTGAAAGGTTACCCGCTGTGACGTAAAACAATAACTCGCTGAACCTACTACCTTAATGATATATTTTATGTTGTATGAAAATTTATTCTACTAGATTTATGTATATTAATTTATTTCAATATTCATTTGTTTATATTTTTGTTAATGATACAATTAATAGAATTCTTGCAACATTTATGTGCCAATTAATAGAATTCTTGCAACATTTATGTGCAAGTATGCAATTGATTAAATATGGCAAATGTCAATGTATGTACCATACTTGGAGTATTAATTAAAAAGTTACCATGTAGTAATTAATCATTTGGCCAAGAGTAATTTGAGTTATTTTATGAATCTGGTTTGTTACAAAATCACGATTGATTGCAAGGTAAATGACCACACTGCAAGTTTATGTTATTACTTTTACTGAAGAATGTTTTAACGGTTGCATTAATGGTGTAATTAATTTGTGATAGTCGTCGCCTATCGGTGAAATACTCCTGCTGCGATGTAAAACATTAATTCATTCATTCATAATTTCTGATATAACCATGGCTAGTTCTATTTACTTTTCTAAGTTGTTTTGATCAACTTTTGATTTAGATTTGAAGCTTAAATGCTGCTTTAAAACTCCCTTATTTGAATTATTTGAAAGATAACTAAATGGGAACAATTTGAAGGTGAAATCTCTACTTCAACGAAACTATAGCAGTCTCTTGAGCGACCCTCGATCAGGGTCGTTAGCAGAAATATTGCAAGCCGATTTCCCAGGATTTGACTCCACATCTTCTATAAATAGTCCCTGTTTACCTGGGTTGACCGCAGCGATTCACCTTTACGCGTAGACTGATGTGTCTGTACCAGGCACTGCGAGGCTCGCAGTGTGCCTCAAACAATACCTGTTCACGCTACATGTCCACTAAGCGATGCACGCCAGTATATTTAGGTGCTCATAGCCATGTCTTGTCCCACAAGCATACACTGAAGCCAGTGTTTATCTTACAACAGACACCGTTTGTGACAGGAAGACGCTTTGTAGACAAACTACGTAATAATGAACCCGGGTCGTCGTGGTATACCTGTGTCTGCGTTTATACGCAGCTTTGCAACCAATAAGAGTGGGTTATTAAGTGTTGGTTAACAAGATTTCGGATATTTTGATATTAAAATAAATTCTATGGCTAGTTGTAATATTAAAATAAAATTCTATGGCTGGTCGTAATATTAAAATAAAATTCTATGGTCTGTCGTATGCTTGTGATAATCAAATGTGAAGTTTGCGCCAGAATATTGCTTAATAATTGTTAATAAAAGTTGAGGAGAGTGAAACATGACGTAGCAGATTTCGTGAATTTTAGGAGTTTAACCTTTTAACTTCTGGAAACACTCCCAATGACTAAGGTTTCTCTTGTTGTCCCCAGTGTGAAAAGAGTTAAGCGAGTTGACTGTATGTTCATAGTTGAAATAATTAAATCGGGCAGAAACCGATGCACCATATTTATTTATAGAACTAGAACCTCGTTGCAGTTTCCACTAAATTTTGTGTTGTATCTTTTGGCATGAAAAAGAATTATTGTGACTTCCAGTTTTCATCAAATTTTGGATTTTATCTTTGGTCATTAGAAAGAATTATTAGTATTCGTTTTTTGACTCCAAATAATTCCAGTTTTCATCAAATTATGGAATTGTATCTTTTATCATGAATATCTTTTTCTTATTATTCGTTTTGTGACTCCATATTATTCCAGTATTCATCAAATTATGGATTGTATCTTTCGTCATGAAAAAGATTATTATTGTTTCGTTTTGTGACTTGAAATTATCATTGTAAGTTTGTTCGGTAGTTGATAATTTTTGTGGCTTTCTTCTTTCTTGTCATCGTTGTTCTTAGGTGGGTTTTTTCTGTTTGGTAGGTGACTTTCTGTCAGGTTCCATTAGAGTTGTTTGTGAGTAACAGGAAGCGTCTTTCAGTGGTGAGTCTCAGGAGTTCTCCATGGCTCCCAATACGCCAGAGCTTCCCAGTGCCACTTTCTATGACTTGGAATGCTAAATATAGGCATGCAGGCCAGTGCGTGTAGTCATTTGTGTACATCTTCGTATCTAGGCTAGTTGCAGCATGAACCAAGACTTCATCCCTAAACCCTAACCTCCGATATCGCTTTCTTACTTGCATGATAATTGGCTTCAATTGCAGTTTAGTTATAGCTGACTTTCTGTAGTTTTGTATTATTAAGACAATTTCATATTTCAAATATTGAATGATGTTAGTGTTAACATTTGTTCTCGCCTTTCGTGAGTTTTTTAGTCTGCATGATGAGATGCATTTGTTGTTGAGTGCATTTGATCTCAGCATGATGTCGATTGGTTGATTTAAAAAAATGAATGACAGATATATGGAATTGATTTGTCAGTTTATTTGAATTGTGGAGTAATGCATTGTGTGTGTATAAGTTAACATACTTGTGCACGTGCATGACCAGATCAGAGTTTTCCCCCTTTGATTCAATTTAGTAATTGGTCCAGTTCTTTTGTTAATCTTTGACCATGTTGATTGAATTAACTGCATGATTAATTGCAGATGTTTTTTAAAATGTTTTTTTAATTGATTTAAACATATGTCATATGTTTGATATTTATATCGACCATTTCAACATAATGTTATTTTTCTTCTTAATGATTTCTTTTTCAGATTTCTTTTTCTTTCTTATGATTTTCATTTTACATGATTAGTAGTTGTTACATGATTAGTATTGTTTTCTGTACATTCACAACACCAGCCATACACCCAATACACATACAGCAGTACATGCAGATAGGAAGCAACAACGACGTACTTAAACAGAAAGTACATGTCATAACTGGAAATGTTATTCTTTCGGGGAAAGGCTAGTTCTTATTCTGAGAAACCGGCCTGGGTTGAGAAAAACTACACTGTGTTATCAGGTTAATGAGGTCACCACTTTCCCTGGATAGCATATCGATCAGGAAAATCAGACACCCTGTAAATACCCAATCACTACCTGTAAATACACAATCACTCCTTGTAAGTGCCCAATCACTCCTTGTAAGTGCCCAATCACTCCTTGAAAATGCCCAATCACTCCTTGAAAATGCCCAATCACTCCCTGTTGATACCCAATCACTGCTTGTAAATACCCAATTATTCATTGTAAATACCCACCCAATCACTCCTTGTAGATACCCACCCAATCACCACTCCTTCCTTGTAAAAACCCAATAATTTGTTGTAAAAACCCAATAATTCCTTGTAGATACCCAATCACTCCTTCCTAGTAAATACCCAATCACTCCTTGTGAATACCCAATCCTTCCTGTAGTACGGGTGGGTAAATCTGCTGATTCATTTTACGAGGAAGATTATTATAACTGCCTGTAAACAAGACCAGGTCGTGTTGCCAGTTGGGTTTTGATGACCGACATTGGTGGGGGGGGTGAGGTCTGAGTTGGCACGGTGCCAGCATGTAGATAGAGGGAAACCCTGCTGGCCGCCTGAGTGTAATATACAAAACACAGACAGTGTGTTATGGCGCAGACTGCATCTAGAGCAGAACAGTGCTGGCAGAACCAGAACCAGAACCAAAATGGCTGCTATCTCCTGTGCAGGTCTATTGGGTTAATAAGTTTCTCAAGTACAGAAGGGTGTATCATGTTACGAACTTGGCACACCAGCTTGTATTTGGAGACCATCTGTTTATTAGCTTGGCCAGCCATAGGGCAAATCCTGCTGGAGGTTAAAACATTTGTTGTAACCTTGGAATCGAATCTTCACCTCTTAAAGGGTTAATTAACACCAAAGAAGTGTGTTATCACACAGGGTGGTGGCACTGCGGGAGATTGTCAGACTGCGGAGACTAAGGTACCAAGTTTGAACTTGCTATCATCTTCAGAGAATAAGGTCCCAAGTTCGAATTTATCATCATATTTTCCGCAAAAGTTACCTTTCGATAGGATGCAATGTCAACACTCATCATGGAGTTGTCATCCTTGGTTTCTCAGTACCAGCCAATGTTTACAGGCTTACAATACATTACAGTCATCATAGTTTATTCCTACCATAAACTGAATCACTGACAAGCTGTCTATGAAAGTAAAATCACCTTTGAAAACTCAAAAATAAAGAAGAATAGAAAACAATGGGAGAAAGAAATATAGGCATGTTGTTATCATGTATCCCAATCTTCTGTCTATGACGAGAAGATAGCTGGCCATTGTATAGGACCTGAACTCCGACTCTCAAGTGTGCAGTTCAACGCACTACCAACTCTACTATCCTGCTGCCTTTCAACATAGATCAGTATCTACTGATAATATGTTTGATATAGACATGTAGCCCAGAACAAACTGAGATTTGAGTTCTGGTTCTTGATCTGCTCAATTACAGGACAAGACCCCATGCCCCCGTTTCACAACTGCCTCCTAAACTTAGGAGCTCCTAAAGTTATAACCCAATTTATCACCTCCTAAGTTAGATGCCGTTTTAAGAAGGGATGTGACTTGTGACATGGTTGTAAAACACTTTAGGAGGTGATAACTCGGGTTAGGATTTCCTAACCAGTTAGGACACCTTCGTGAAACGGGGGCCATGAGCTTAGCCTTGTTCATGAGTGACTTTTCCCTATAGATTTATGATCGTAGATGTGGTCAACAGCTTGATGTGATTTAGTAGGTATACACTTTTATCAGCCAAAGGACTACCCCAAATAAATTCAGGCATTGTATTTAATTCAACCTCTCAACAACTAGATCCTCATTTATGTATATAACAATATCCTAAGTCTCTCCCCAGAAATGCTACATTTTCACCAAACATTTTGACATATTGTTTATTTTGATATCCATTGTTTTAACACTACCACTGCACGTGCAGAAGAGAACACCTGTGATCATGGTGTGTAATGGTCCTGGCTATCCAGATTTCATCTGGGTCCCCACAGTGATATGCGGTTGTCAACAGACTGACCATGATCCTGGGAAGTGACACCCAGGGAGTGACACCTGTGGAGACACTAGAGAGTGACCCTAGGGGAGACAATCCTAATCGCCTGTAGACCACCCACCAAACCCATGAACCCACTTTTCCCAGTACATGGGATTATCCTTGTTGGTACAATATGCTCGTATTCACTTCAAACAGCAGTGTATCAGAAACCCAGCCAGTGAAAACAGGTGTGCTGCAACACCAGTTTTACTATAATATGCAGTCTTACAGATGTTGCGGGTCTCCTCCTGCCCTGAACTGACAAGCTGTGGTATACAGCATTTGTGAAAGAATCTTGAAAGCGACTCTAAATCCAAATTAATAAAAAAGAAAACTTTGAACATTAATTTCACTCGGGACATATTTTCCGTAATCACTCATATTGAGTGGGTTATTCTAATTATTCAACATAATCATTTTATTGGAATAAATCATGATAAACTACCAAAAACCAACTTGATTTAGAGAGACGGCCACAGTCCGCTGATGAGCATTCATCTGCCTGTGACATCAAGTCATGACGTTAAAGTCATTGTCTGGCGATGACGTCACAATCGTCGAATTATGCATAATCCACACTGTTAATTATGCTATCGTTAATACACAGTAGAAATCCACTACGTATGTAGAATAATATTTTATACTTCATGGAAGTCAACTGCCCTATTTAAAAAAAGAAAATTCAGATATTTAAGTTAACAAGCTATTTCTCGATAGCATAAAGCCTAAAAGTTTATTTATATTAAGATACTTAAATCTGCTTCATTTGTATGAAATGACGTCAAAATGTTCTAATATTATTACTAGTTTAATTCTTCATAAATTAATATTCAAATTATGCGGTTTGACAGAAACACTCCCAAACAGTGTAAAAATATTGTAATTTTCCGTAAGTTAACTTCTTCTCTTCATGGCCGACCCGTGCCGACTAGCGAGCAGCTAGTAATGGAAAACAAGTATGTACGTCACTGTACTATAGGTTTATAGCGGGCCAGGTGTAGGCTACAGGTGCATAGGGACCGGCAGGCTGGAGAGAGAGTGAGAGAGAGAGAGGGAGAGAAAGTACTATTAGCTACACTGCAGAAAACCCAAGTCCAGACATATAGTAGTGTACAGGATCAGTTTGGGTTCTTACACTAGTGTCTCCACCTCCTTCCCTGCAGGAGCTACCCACACATTAACCCTGCAGGTTCTAGCCGTGTTAACCCTTGCAGGTTCTAGCCGTGTTAACCCTTGCCAGTTCTAGCCGTGTTAACCCTTGCCAGTTCCAGCTATTTTAACCATGTAGGTTTCACCTGTGTTAACCCATGCAGGTTTCAGCTGAGTTAACCCTAGCAGGTTCCAGATGTGTTAACCCTAGCAGGTTCCAGATGTGTTAACACTAGCAGGTTCCAGCTGTAAACCCTAGCAGGTTTCAGCAGTGTTAACCCTAGCTGGTTCCAGCTGTGTTAACCCTAACATGTTCCAGCTGTATTAACCCTAGCAGGTTCCAGCTGTAAACCCTAGCAGGTTTCAGCAGTGTTAACCCTAGCTGGTTCCAGCTGTGTTAACCCTAGCAGGTTCTAGCTGTTAACATGGTTAACCCTAGCAGGTTCCAGCTGTGTTAACCCTTGCAGGTTCCCCGTCAGTATTAAGCCCTGTTGGGTTCTAGTGTACTGGCCTTTGGTGCCAGGGAAGTGGGTTAGATGTAATCCAGGACAAGTACAGTAGACTTCACTTTGTTGTTGTGCATGTGCGCTTGTCTGCTTTCATCATTAGTCTACGGTTGATAAGAGCCGTGTTACCTCTCCATAGGTGAAAACCATAAAGTTAACTGTTAGACCGTATATATTGGATCGTGACATTTTGTTAGAGATAAATTTAATCTTTTATGAGAGTAGACTTAAAATTTTAATCAATTCGTTGGATGATAATTTTAACAAGTGAACTATAAATGATGAGCTGTATCAACGAGGACATAAACTTGTTTTTATGAGGGATAGGTAAACATGATATGCCAGTGTTTTTGTCTCGATATAGAAAGTAGGCAGACCGTCTTCATATCAAGACCTTTTTCCGCTCCGTGGTGTTTAGATGACCCGTTTGACGCAGGTGTCTGAAATTGAGATTGATCACAGGTAAGGAGAGGTCATGAAAGGGACACAACTGTGTAACCGTCTGCCCGATCATCTTTGATGTATATTGACATGATCGGAACTGCACCGATGCTTTGACCACGGGGTCGTTGCTTGTGACTGTGGGGTCACTTTTGGCTTGTCACCGAGGGGTCAGTGAATAGTAGTGACCCATCCAGAAGGACAATGGGGACCGTCCCCTTTCGGTTTGTCAGGTGGGTGTTCTCTGACAGAACGTGATATAACCCACCCAGGTCGGCGGGTACACACTCCTGCTCAAACTTTTGACCCCCTGCTAGAAAACAAGATAGGGAGGGGATTTAAGGCTCGGGTTGTCTGGGCTCAGGTGCGGCAGATCTTGTTTCTCTCTGCCCCGAGGCTGCGGCCATTTTCTAACATCAATGAACACTTTGCCTCCTGGAGGATGAAATTATCACTGTGATTCTGTATAGTCTGACTCTGCCTGATTAGACATGAAAGAGAAATAGCGATGGTTTGGGATGCTACTGATGCAGAGAAATGTGGTTGAATACTCGTCCACACCTAACATTGATCAGGAGAATTGAATATGTAAATGATTTTTCTTATCTGAAAATGAAATTTACATCCAATTCTTTAGGTATGTTAAAAGGATGGGGAAATGTCGATATGAAATCTGACCTCAGTTCAAATTGAAAAGGTGAAGTAAAAAGACTTGAAAATTATTTGGTCAGATAAGAAAAACATGTCGTGAAAGATGAAGGAAAATAAATAATTTGAAATGATCACCACAAATTAAACATGACAAGAGTTTCGTGATAATATGAATGAGAACATATATCTCTAGTTGTGAATAATGGCCACGTATGGGTGAAAGATTCCCGCTGCGAAGGAAAGCAATAACTCAGTCACTAGTTATAACTAGAAAATAATTGCTGTTGACCATTGCGCTTGCGCTTATAATAATACACCCACTGTTTGTGGTATATGTTTTATGTGGAAGGTATATACTTTAAGTTTTTAATTCATTTAATTAGTATGGGTGAAATATTCCCGCTGTGACATAAAGCATTTTAATATTCAATCAACAATCATTTGATTAACAAATGTTTCTAGGAGTGGGACTAAGCCTTCCTTTGTCGGGACATATTTGAATTTATTATATATATACCTTGCCTGCAGACAATGTCTGGTGTAAATATCTTGCTTTGTTTACCTGCATAAAATATAATATAGATAATGAACTGCAGGAGACCGCCTGGGGGAAAAAACATGTTGACGATGGTCGTAGCATGAGCTGTGCAGAGCTGTGCATCTCCTGTGGGGTGGGGGGAGGGGAGACATGGGTAATTACTGGTGAGTCTGGATCCAGGTGAAGTTGGGTGAAATCATTGGGTGAAGTGGGTGAGAACCGGCAAGGGGAGCTAACCATTATGCTGTGTTTCCTTCCATACGAAACTGGAGATGATTCGCTGTTGTCCTGGTTGAGGCACAAGTAGAACCAAGAGTGTGGGTGGGTGGGTGGTCTTGTTTTGGTGTGGAATGATGGGGTGGTGGAAGAGGTTGCACCACATTATGTCTCCTCAAAGCCTTAAAAGTTACATTTAATGTCATCGCCTATGGGCGAGATAATCCCACTGCAACGTAAAACATTAGAATTCATTCATAACATTTACCGCAGCGACGTTAAACTCAATATTCACTCACTCATAACATTTGTTATTTAGAATTCTATTCACATATTGACTGTGTGTTTAAACACAAAATGGACATATCTCTTTGAAAACAAATTAGATCTACCTAGGACTTGGCTGCAATTCTCTGCAGAAACTATATGAGTATATCATGTATGTACTTATATACCGATCAAAATATAGTTTATGGGATGGCTGAACGAAGGTGGGATGGCGGTGAGAAGCGGTGGGTCTTCACCGATATTGAGCCGCTCTCTCACCTGGCACTGCTGTTATTATGTGTTTATGGTGGTTGCCATGGTTACTGCCACAATCTGGCACCGTGCCAGGTTACAGGCTAGGCGAGATCTTAAATTATGAGCCAAGCACAGCATCCGACACCAACCAGAGTACTGCTGGAGATAACTTTAATTGTGCTTGATCTGTAAATGATCTGTAGAGGTATATCACGGCGATAACACACGTTTGTAGTTCACCGCTCAACCAGAGCTCTTCTAAAAGGAGTGTTTGGGAAAGTAGTATCAATAGAATATGTTATACCTCCCAGAAAACACTCAGTTTTACCGCCGTTCGGAGTTTCATTATAGTGTATTATTTGGAGGTTAAGAATTGCGTGTGAACATTTATGCTGTTATTAGGTCCTAGCATGCAAGTTCTTTGTAAAAAATCAAAAACAAGTTGAAATGTCACTGGTTGTGGGTTAACCCAGCAACCACTGGGTTCAATTTCATCTCTCTGTGTTTTCAGTAACCCAGTATATTTCTTTTACGAGGGGGACACTTTCTACAAACATTGTAATATTATATGCTGTATGACTCGGGTCGTTGCTGCACTTTAGAAACATCACACGACCATGTCATGCACACAGAATGGTACGACATTGCAAGGGAATGACTTTGATATATACTTCAACCCTCTTGCTGCTTGATCATCCTTGTGAAAGGACTATATATTCAATCTACATTTGACTGCTAAGTTTTACTGCAAAGTTTGACTGTTATGTTTGACTTCTAAGTTTTACTACAAAGTTTGACTGCAAAGTTTGACTGTTATGTTTGACTGCTAAGTTTGACTGTTAAGTTTGACTGCTACATTTGACTGGCAGCAGACTTGTGAACAGGATGTGCAAACTGTTGATAGTGCGTTAGCCTGCAAAACCCATTGGCAAAACCCAAGTTTGATTCTTGAAAACTTACTGGCCTGTAAACAAAATGAAAAATACCTACAGGTAAACTAAACTAATAACTACATAGAGGTACACAAAAAATATACCTATAAGTACACCAGTTTGACGGATACTTATATGGATACACCAAGCTTATATCCGTCATCTGTTGCTAGTCGGTAGCCATGAAGTTTATTTTTGGAGTATTTCCGGCCTCCATCCTGATTGTGTACCTGGTTATAGCTTCTACCCAGATTTACTGCGGCACCGCAGCTGAAAATAGCCTCCTATTAGTATGATTAGTTCCAGTGTATGGAGTCTGCTTCAGCCTTGATACGGTATTGACTACTGAGCTTCCGTGATCACGATCACACTGCGATCACACCGCGATCACACCGGTAAAATACTCACTACCTAATGCCACATCACATCTCAGCCCGGGTATGGTTTCACGATGCTCTCGTATCTACTACAAAACCATAAGGACAATCGTAGCAATCTCTTTTACATAATGATCAGGGGCCCTATTCTCGAAATGTTCTTAAGGATACCTATAGCATGAGCTATTCACGTTCTTAAGCTAAGAAGATCTCTATAAGAAGTTTCGAGAATAGGGCCCCAGGAACTTATAAAAGTCTCATAGTGGATATATTGAAAAGAGTTTTGAGAAACGATACCTTGATGTCGCAAGCTATGATAACAGGACTTATACAAGCATATTGTTCATTCATTCAGTCGCCTATGGGTGAGGTATTCACGTTGCGATGTAAAGCAATCGTTCAATCAAACTTCATTCATTCATTCATTCTTTATAAAATATTCAAGTTTTATTCTTAGTAAATGTACATTTCTCCGATATTACAAAATTCCGAGAATTTCTTTATTCCTTATGCAGCATTTTATAACTATGTCGGTATGTGGCTGCAGCCTAAGGTAATCTATCAATCGAATATTTGAGAAATATTAAATGTTTTGCCCTGGGGCAGTATCTAAGTAATGCGTGAAATTACTCCTATAATTCTCAACTATACAAGTACCCGAAGTCATAATGCCGATTAACTATACCAATAACAAATAATATTCATACTGAATATTGTCAAGTGTCAAATTAACTGCTATTCCAATAACATTTTGGTAAATAAAACTTATATTTCTGGCGATACATATAAATATGTATTCAACATGTGTACATATACTGATAACTATTAACCTAGTTTTTTGGTCTACTGTCAGAAAGTCTGTGTGACAATAAACTGGAGGATTCCCAGTACTGTGCTGTACTATCAGTGTATACTAGTATATATTATAATTATATAAGGATGACAGTGTCTGTGCTGTACTGTCAGTCTATGATGATGACAGCAGTAGGCTGTGTGTGTGTGTCACAATCCCATTGAAGAAATGAGTGACGTGACGAGTGACGTGATGCAATGAAGTGTCGTTTCACATGAACCTCCCAGTAGTGAGTCACCGTGTGAAATATTTAAACCGGGAATTGTTGGCTGGTGGGGAGAGGAAGTTTGAGTCCCCCCGCCTCCCCCCCCCCCCCACCACCACGCCTAAGGTGTGGCTGGGAGCTGTGGCGGAACCCTGGGAAGACGAGATCCTGGACATAGTCTCCTATATCTCACCTGGTTGCCAAGGCTACCAAGGTCAGAGGTCGGATGTGGTTGACCGGAAGATTATAATCATATTTGGCAATTTGGCTATAAATTTATTCACTTATCATTATTTTGAAAGTGTTTCTCATTAAAGTACCTACATAAAATTAATTTAAAGTTTGAGTTCACATCTTGTCCTTTGTTGGTCATCATCCAACCATAAATCTGTCATTACCCGTAGTCAAAAAGGTTCCTTACTGATTTTTCACAGAAACTTACAATCTCAATTAACTAATAAAGGAAATATTTTCTAAATGTAGTATTTCTAAGCGTTATTTAATGATTTAATCCACAACTTTTCACTAATCATCAGTTGTGTAATCTCTTAGAATATTATTGTAAAATAATAATCAAATAATTTTCGTTAATTAAACTGTGACAAAAACAAATTTATTTCTGTATTCATTAATGTCACAAGACTCAGCAATGGCCGTGCTAACTGTGTTGTCCATTTTCAAAGATGGCCACCTTGGTTCCCCGCGGCAACAAGTACAATGATGCAGACAAGAAAGTCCACAGAAGGAACGATGCACCTGTGAGGTCTTGTGTTAGTCCAGCAAATAATTCTTCCCCGGATCATATCCGGTTGTTTCCCTGCATTTGCTTTCGATGGGATAATAAACACACAAGTTGTGGAAACAGAGAGGCTTCTGGGTAAACAAACAGATTCAGGACTTCTACATTTTACTATGGAAACACAGCACACTGGAAATTCTCTCAAATACAACTTTAAAATGCGATATTTTGCTGACATTTTGTTGAACAGGATGTGGTACTGAAAGACAGTCATGGTGAAGACAAATTATATATGAGGAACAGTTCCTGCAGATTAATTATATGGAAAATATGAATTAATTTCCTTCAGTGAAATTAAGATCCAATTTTGCGGTTGTTTCCTACTTAAATTTTACTTCAGTCTAATTTCATTACAGGCAGTATAAATAACGGCCTTCTTGACACAGGAAAGACCCTCGTGAAATCAATGTTGAAGGTCCTTTGTGAACATTAACTTCTTGTTAAGTTCACTCTGAACAGATAGATACACCTGTAAACATTGTACTAAGGTATACATAATAAATATATGCCTTGTCATTGAGTCAGGTGAAGGAAAGTTCAGTTGTAGATATGACTAGTTGCAAGTAAAATTTTATGAATCCTCTAAAAGTGTAAGTCAATATTGCATGAAACACATTTATCGCTACAATACTAAACATTCTAGAAAGCGACTCTAAACCCCAATTTAAAAAAAAAAGAAATTAACAAATTGAGAATCTGGTTAGCTAAACTATGTATTGTAGCGATAAAAATGTTTGCACTTTTAACTGGTCCTTAACATAAGTTGAGGCTAGAGCAGTTCTGAGCTACGGGCCCTGATCATTGGTCGACTTCTATTTCCATTTCAAAATGTTATCAATCCACTTCCTTGATTTCTAAAATTCTTGGTCAATCTCGTCCTAAGGGCTAAGATGTGGATCTCCTTGTATTAGTTCTAGCAGTGAGCACCAAGAAAGGAAGTCAGCAGCTGGGTATAGTTTACGTCATAACAGGCAACTAATCAGGGATAGAAATTAACACTCGCCTGCTAGCTCCGGCAATTTCTCAAAATGCTAAAGGTATCCTTATAAGGACTAGTAGAAATTCATAACATTTGTTATCACTATTAAAGTTAGTTTCTATCGCTGTTATCATCCTTGGTCTTGTCAGTACCAGCCGGTGCTCGCAGGTTTACATCAACATTCAGCGCTACGGATGTTGTGGGGTTCCTCCTGCCATAAACTGACAAGTCGTGATATTAGTGAAAGATTCTAGAAAGCGACTTTAAACCCCAATAAAACAATTAAAAAACTAAACTTTTCTGAATACGATTTCATACAAATTTTGTTCATAAGACGTCATGTCTTTAAGCATAGCACGTGAGTTGAGCACAAAAACGTACTCAGAAAATATTAGTTCCAGTACGATGTAAGCTTTGGAAGGTATAGTGAGTGCATTCAATTTGATGCAGCGACTACCAAGTGCAAAAGACATGCACAGTGGTTGCTGATGACGGATAATTACAAAAATAAAAATGTATAAGAATATCCTACGGTACAAACGCTGACACATTATGATCTATTATGACACCCTGCAACACCTGTAGGCTGTAGAACTCTGTGTTACTATTAAGTGATTAACCTGAACGCTGATGAACCAGCTGATGAAAATTACACTGCAACAGTGCATCAGAATTTATCAGAGAAGAAATGTTCGCAGTTTGATTACAAAAATTAGTCAATGATTAGTTTGTGAATCTCGTTCTATAGTGTAAATGATTAGTTTGTGAATCTCGTTCCATAGTGTAAATGATTAGTTTGGTAATCTTGTTCTATAGTACTGTACTAGTCGATGATTAGTTTGTGAATCTTGTTCCACAGTGTAAATGATTAATTTGTGAATCTCATTCTATAGTGTAAATGATTAGTTTGTGAATTTCATTCTATATTGTAAATGATTAGTTTGTGAATCTTGTTATATAGTGTAAATGATTAGTTTGTGAATCTCGTTCTATAGTGTAAATTGAAAAGTTCAGTATGGAACAAATTGGATTATGTGAAGTAACACAATTGAATGAAGAGACACGAACATGCACTGTGACCGGCTAAGTAAAAGTAAACATGGAGCCGCTTTGTGTGATCAATGCATTACTCTGTCACTGTATATTTGTTATGAAGCTTCATATTGAGCACTAGCGCAACGAGGGCCGCTGGCAGTGTCTAGAGCAAGCAGTGCACACACGTCCAGACAGTCCAAGTAAACAGACTGCACTCGTGTGTGCAGTCTTCATACAAGCAGCACAATACAACATGTAAATGTCGCAATATTCATCAGTTGTTGGAGCAATTAGCAGTAATTATACGAGATTTGACAGATTGATTCATGAAAGAAATGAGCCTGCGATTACATGCATTAGGGAGACCTGGGTGAAATATCAAAATCAAATGGTCAATTAACTAATTATTTTCTTATTTATTGCTCTCATAACGGTTCTGTGGTTTCTGTCCATGTGTGGTTTTGCACTTGTCATGATATTGGCATAGTCGTTGTGACAGAGCTGCTCAACTTTGTCATGTGATGCCATGTTGTGATTTCACTCATTATCTTGTGTCATTTGTGAACATTGACGTGTCATGCTGATTACATACTTTTATACTTATAGTGAACTTATAATGCTCATGGCATTAAATCATGTTGAGATAATGGTATAATAGTAGAACATATATCCACTTCTGGTGGTTGAAAGGATACCTAAGGGATGGTATTATTATTGTTTGAACATTTGAAAGTTTAGAAATGGTGATTTCTCTATGGATTACATTTTCCCCCCTCAATATTAATATAAGCCTAAGGGGTTAGTTTAAGTTATTAGCTATCACATTAATTTAACATTGCCGACCAAGATGTACAAGCATATTGGGACAGTTTTCTTGTTTAATATTGTTTGTTGTCGTCAAATAGTTTCTTTTGTTCATTTTGCTATTTTAAAGTTATCTTTCTTCTGTTCTATAGTGTTGTATGTTAGATTATCTCTCTTATAATATCTCTACAAATCCTCTATGTGATTGTAAAGTTGTTGTAGACGGTGATGTTGTATAGCATCTAGTTTCATCAGTGTAATGCAAGTAGACGGCGGCAAGGTACTTCTTCGCAAGTCGTATGTCTCTTAGTCCATCCAACATGAGAGGCACAGACATCGTCATTATCATTAAGCACTTCAGATATAGAAAGCCCATTACCTTTTTTCAAAGATTACTATATACTCTATATATGTATAACAATATATAATATGTAAAGTATATCAATGTTGTCAGTGTATTGTATATATATATATATGTTTATAATATAAGCTGGTCATGTTAATGTGCGGACTTGGTCTATGTGCTTTAACCCTCATCCTGCTATAGCCAACCTAAAATGCCATATTAATCCAGCAGGGAGAGGGCTAAACCAAAACATGAATATGCATTTTAATCAAATATTGTAGTTATTCGTGCTGCAATTTCAGCACAATCTACGTATGTTTTGATTATAATGCACTTTCCAATTGTGGCTGCTTTAACACTACTTAACCCTTTCCCTGATGGGATTACAGTATTGAAAAACTGGTAGCCTCCAGCAGAAAGAATGTTAATGAATACATACTGTAACCCTGGTAGTGTTGTCACCAGTCTCTTCAACATCATTATTATAGATACATTATTTGAGGAAGAATATCTAAGTGTTTTTGAAATTATTGTCTAAATCTGTATTTATGGAATTAGGAACTGGACAATAACACAATTACAAATGAAAGCTTTTTAAATACTCCAAACCATAATGGCTGTCATTACATTCCATACTAATTTCTCATATTATTCCTATATTGGAAAGTCTTACAAAGCATACTCACATTATTATTATTATTATTATTATTATTATTATTATATATTGTATACATGATATAACGTAGTATTAGTTAACAAGTTATTAACACCATGTTGCTATATAACGTAATAAATATTCAGTTAAATGTAATTTTAATGTTTGCATTCAAAATATATGCAGCATGTATTTATGTGGCATGGCATCATTCTAAAGCTCTTCATGCTGTGTAATCATTAATTTTATTCATGATAAGTTATAATGACTAAAATCTATCTTAATTGCTAAAGTGAATGAATCTGTTATTATTAAAGTGAATTAATCTGTTGACATTGTTAAAGTAAAATTGTCAAAGAAAATGTCAACCATTTCCTTTTTTGTTTTGCTGCTTTTGTTCAGATTAATTTAATTTAAATGAAGTTAATGTTAAATGGTAGCCAATTGATAAATTGTAAAGAACATTTTCAACCAATTCTATGTATTTTGCTACATTTTCATAAATTCATGTTCAAGCAGTAACGATTGACTCAGGAAACAGGTAGGATGTGACCACAACCCAACTCTACATCCACTTGACTTCCAAGCTTGTTTCTTGCAGTCATTTATCACAGACGACAACATGGCAGGACCCAAGGAAGTCTGTGAGCACCAACAACCTCACCAAGCAGCAGCAACAGCAACAGCAACAACAGTCAGGTCAGCCATCACCGGGGAGCCCTCAGCAGTCACAACAAACCATCGATGCCACACCCCTCCCCCAGGGTTGGGAGCGGGCGTACACTGCTGAGGGAGAGGTCTACTACATCAACCATCTTAGCCGGACAACGAGCTGGTTCCATCCGAATATACGTCAGTACCCTCCCAATGATACCTTTTTTCTTTCCTTCAGTATAGTTATTTTTATTGTGGTACTTACTCCAAAAAAATCCCTTCATTATAGTAATTTGTATTAATCATTGGATTTGATGTAAAACAACAAATTGTACTCAGTTCACTATTTTTAAATAATTAAACATGTAATTATTTAATAGTAATTAATTAGTTAATTAACATCTTCAGCACCACACTTGCAACGTCCGGGGATGCGTCACCAGGCTATGGGGGGAGGGGGACCAGTTCCGCCTCAACGGCCACCGCCTCAGCAGAACATGGGGGCACCACGACCTATGACCCCAGAAGAACAGCAGCGCCAGTTGAAACTACACAACTTACAGCGGGAGAAAGAAAGATTGAAGCAGAGGCAGGACGAGATCTCTCGACAGGTGATTACGCTTATCTCCCTTTGATGTCTGGTCAAACTGTATACCAGAGATGTGTTCAGCCTACACTACTATTTGGCTCTACTTTTCCAGGGTTAGAACTTAACTTTAAAATATACTCGCCCGAACAACGATATATAAATAACATGAAATTTCTACTAGCCTATATGATACCTTTAACATTAGGAGAAATGGATCAGGCCGCCGGACGAGTGGGAAACTTTTAACCCTGCTTTTCACTACGTGTTCTGCTCTTTTGTTTGATGTTCTAAGTAAAACATTTTCTCCTTGTTTCACTACCCACAGCGACGTTAAACTCCATATTCACTCACTCACTTACATTGTTTCACTAATCGTCGCAAATGGGTGAAAGATTCCCGCAGCGACGTTAAACTCCATATTCACTCACATTGTTTCACTATTGTAGCATATGGGTGAAATAAATCCTGCACTGATGTTAAGCAATGAATCGCCACAATCAACTAATCAGCCTCGCTTCTCTATCGAACATTCCAGCATGCTTTTACACACAAAACTCACTATCCTTTGTTGACGCTTGCAGGAAATGATGATTCGAGCAAACCTTGCTTCAAATCCCGACGGTATTTTGCCTGTGGCTGCGGCACAACAACAACAACAACAGAGTCAGCCTCAGTCTCAGAAACTAACGCAGGCCAATGAGATGACTCTGGTTACAGACCCGTTCCTGGGCCAGTCAGGGACCACCGAGTTGCACGCCCGGCAAGAGAGTGCGGACAGTGGTCTTGGTGAGTCAAGTTAGTGGAAATCTTTGTTCAATATACGTATATACTGGAACTGACTGCGACTGCACGTATTTACGCCCATCCGGTATTTTAGCCCATCAGAGGTGAAAATTCATTGAGTTAATTTCTCGTTTTTGTTCATGGGAACAATGGAATTTATATGATAATGTTTTTAGCTTATTTTTTTAGAAAATATTGAATCTGTTTCAAGTATTCTTAGCTCAAACAGAAACAGTGCCATAATAAACAGACGTAATTCTATCATTTATGCACAATATAAAAATTCAATGACATCTATTTTATTACACAAACAAATGGGTTAACGTTTTTGATTTCTCAAGTACAGCAAATTTGTTGCATGGTATGTTGCAAGTTTGTGTTTTCATTTCTTGCAGGAATTCCTATCTGTACTATGCATACTTTTATGTTTGTGAAATTTTGTCTTTTCAATCTTAGGTAATAGGGTTTCAATTCGTATTTAATGTTATCTGCTCAGAAGGGTCAATTTCCTTATTTATGCCCAGGGCTTTAATACATGCAGTCTCAGTTTTAACCCTTTACCTGCTGGATTCATTCGTCGCTGAAACCAACAGAGAAAAGGTTAAATAAAATTGTTGATTTGTCTCTATATTCTCAAATGATTGTTAATGGCAAATCTGCCATGTTATTTGATATAATATCATTGGAAGTTTATATTTATTTGGTATAGTAAATAATAATAAATATCATAATATCGCGGTGAAATATTCCTACAGTGACAAAAATCTATAAATATAATAACAATTATTTATAATAATTGCATTTTTATTTCACATAATCAGTCATCATTCGTAATGATAATGCACTGGACATATTTGAGTTTGTTCAGGACGTAAGCATAGGAATGATACTTGACATGAATCCCTTTTGGGTCCAATGTTTCAAGGTAATGTTTAACATGCAATCTGTTGGGGAGAAGGATTGCAATGGATGACAACACACTTGTATGTTCCAGGAGGCATGGGTACAAGTTACAGCCTTCCGAAAACTCCTGAAGATTTCCTGAGCATGGAGGATATGGACACACAAGATGGGGGTCGGTATTTTTTACGCTTTCTTCTTCAGGGGGTTGGTACTTTATACTTTGCAGCTGGGGGTGGGGCATCCTCGAAAACACCTATAGGATTCGCTGACTGTAGAGTGGCAATGCAGTTACTATCCTTGGTAGTGTGAGTACCAGCCGGTGCTCGCATGTTTACTGCAAAATTCAGCTTTTGCCAACCTTGTATATATGGTATAGAAGACGACTGTAAAAATTTGATATATTATTTGTATTGTTATTTTTAGTATTTTACGTATTGTGTTATCATGCTATTAGATCATGTAATATTATTTAATATAGAAAAGTATATATTTTTAATCTTTTTTAAAACATTGATAGATTCGATCTATCATCCAGTGACAAGCGCCTTTGCCTAAACTGACTAGCTGTGCAATAAGTGAAAGAATCTTGAAATGGGCTCTAAACTCCAATTCAAAAATGAATAAATGATGATGGTTGTTTGATTATGTTTTCTTTGTTTCCAGGACAAAAGCTGCCAGGTCAAGCCGACTTCAACAGCATGGACATGACGATCGGCAGCACCGACGCCGGTAGCGGGGACAACACACACATGGACAGTGACGACCTTGTGCCTAGTTTACAGGTATGGACATCCCGTAATCTGCAGTCCAACATCGAACACCACGCAGTGTTGATTTGCATTTTAGCGACTTCAGATGACCAAGGATTTAAAATTGATTACTGTTCAGATAATTATTAATTCATATAGGCCAGTTGGCGAGTTCTTCTGTCATTATTGTTTTCTAACCTTTTGAAATTTCATAATTTTATTTAGACTGCAAGTGTATTTATATGACGTAAAGCTAACCCTCTCCCTGCTGGTTTAGGCACAGGCACTGCTCTATTGGGCATCTCCAGTTGCCTTCAGCATGGCGAGGGTTAAATGATCATCACATATCTGTGAAATACTCCTGTAGCGAGGTTATGCATAGCAAAATAAAAATATTTCACAATAGAAAGAATTTGTTTTTTTAAATTTAACAAATACATGTATTACTTTCAATATTCTGTGTATTTGCGACATTCTTAACCAGAGATTTTGTTCTCTTGCAGGAAGACATCAGCAATGATCTACTAAAAGACGTGGAAAATGTGCTTAGTTTGAACAAAATGGAAAATTACACATGGTTGTGAGATGTGCTATGCAAGACGTAGACAGATAGACGATATAGTGCATCAAGCCAGGGTCTTGCTGAGAAAATACCCACACTTCTACACACAGAGGAGGAGCTCGGTAGCAGTGCTCTTCTCTCCAGTCTTGGATTCCAGTGTGAAATAGTTTTACACAATATCGTAAATTGTATTTTCACAAAGCTGATTATATCAGGGAAAAGCTCAAGGTACTAGTTTCATAGTATATTTTGTATTTTCATTCGAAAATGACAAAAAAAGAAGTGATTGAGTTTTTGTAAGAAAACCCCAAAATATTATTGTATACTGACTTTAATAAGGGTATTCCAATCATTACATGTTTAGGAGGCCGTTTTCAAAATGGTCTGCTTGTGATCACATGGTACTCGCGCCCTTGCTGCCATCTTGTATTGCTAGTCACAGGTTTACTGGAAAAGTATCATATCTGTTTAATTTGTCAAAATCTATTCAAGACGATGTCCGTAACTAACTATAAGGTATAATGTAGAGTATGTACAAGTTTCAAGTATTATCATCTTTACAAGTTTCGTAGCCACCATATTGAAATTTTAGAATTTGCAGAAGTGGGCTATAAACTGTTTTAAGCTGAAAGCTAACATTCCCTCATTTGCAATATTGTTTAGGGGACATGGGGCAGGGCGGGGTTGGGTGTTGGTAGGGAGGGACAGAGATCCCATATTGGTAGTCATGGCAACCGTTGTACTCTACATTATCCTATTTATGTAGAATAGCCGTCCGTATGAAAACTACATTTATCGTGCACTGTTGTTTATTATGTATGGGAAACTCCAAACGTGTACTAGTGTGATATATACTGAAGACACAAAGCTTCAGACCTGATATTGTTACAGATTTAACTAATAGGGGACTGCTGGTAGGTTTTGTGAGATTTATATTAAGTTAACCTTTATATACTTTTATATCTATGGAGGAGCCGGTCACCTGACCATTATAGCGACCCCCATGCGATACGTTGTGTAAACCCCTTAGAATTTCCTGACCATCCTTTGCAAATTGCGAAGGATCTTAGCTTAGAATGGCATTAGTAGTTTTCAATTGCCCTAAACATGGATATGTACATTATGTCGTTTTGAAAATATTCAACTTTTTTACTATGCAATATTTTAGATAATTGATATTTATTTTAAAACAATGGAGTGATCAGTTCATTATCGTGTAAAGGACAACCATTGGATATTGGTGTACTGTCTTTTGCCCTTTTTAGTATGTAGGGGTCGTTGCTACCTCCAATATTTGCTTATAGGCACAAAGAAGAGGTCTTTGCGTATTGCCACAAACCGTGGTTGTGTTTTGACCTGTCCATGTGACAAAATCTTGTTATTATTGTTCATTAGTGTCGTGTGAATCACGGCAAAACCTGTAAACAAGCAATATGCTGTTCTAGCACAACAACTGCTGTATAGCCTGACACTGGCAAAGCACATATGTGTACATTTGACCTTGTCAAGGCTCAGACGACCTCGACCTTTCTTCACGTGTCAAAATGTCCTTGACCTCGAAGAACATGACTTCAAACTGTCATGGAGAATAAGTCTGACCGAACGACAATGGTCGCGGCACGAAGCGCATAAACTCCCATAATGCAATGCTGCCAAGAGAGCAGCATGTCTTCCCCACTGCTTATTTAAGCTCGATGTGTATGAAGGCGACCCAAGTGCTCTGTTAGCCTTCAGAAAATATCACGGCAGATGGGGCAAGCATACGTATATATATTTATACTAGAATTGTGTCGACACAGGATTGAAGATGCAAGTGATTGTCAAGTTGGTTGCTAGTGTAATCAAAGTTATTCAAGTGTAAAGAATTTTTATTTTCGTACCGTCATACACTGTTGTCCGCAAAGACAGATTATTTTTTGTGAACATGAACTTTTTATCACACTGTTTGATACTTTCATCATGACTTGAAACGTTTTAAGCAAGATGTTATATATACATTCCAGAATATCCATCCTTGATACTCAAACAATTGACTGTTGCCTTAATTTCTGATGATAGTAAGAGAAAAACAAAACTGCTTTCTGAAAGAGAAAAACCCAACTTTTATTTAACGTTATGCAAAAGCTTATTACTGTTACTATTAGTTTTTGCTCGAATATCTTAACACTGTGGACAGTGTTCAGTGTAGATTGTGTACTGTATTAATATTATCCACATAACAAATATTTACTTCCACTGTTGTTATTCTTTTACATATTAAGATTGATTTAATGTGTTGATAATTAAATATGCAAAAAAAAATACACACCTTAGTGCATTATTCATGTAATAATATATTGACTTATTACAAATATGCATGCACATTTTTTTAATCGTCCATTTTATATCGAGCTGCATGCTTCTTGTTGTTTAATGTTACTGATGAAAGTGCTGTTATTTCAGGAAGATTCATCATCCTTTGACAAACTAGTAATACAGTATTACGTTTATGGTTATTAATTATTATTTTGGATTTTGCAGAGAAATGCATTCAGTTGAAAATGGTTTCGACATTGGATTGTATGTTGATGGGCAACATAGTGATACTGGTTTCGTTTAGAGAGAATATTGCATTTATCCACCGCATATTGTGCATTTATTTACTGGACATGCATCTATCAGTACGATCAGTTTGTTGTAACATGTAGGCATAGTTACAGTCAAAGGATGATGAACAATTAGATATATGGAGATGAAAGGGGACAATACAAAGAATAGGCAAAACAGCCTGGTACCCCTGTGAATCTTTTTGAACATGAACCATCTTCCTTGCGGAATTGTCCATTAAAGTAACATAGGGGTAGGAGGCTGTGAAACTTTAATGCACATACTTTTTGTTTGCTGTTATTTCTTTGAAACTACGTCTACTTTTACTAATCTATCATTGTTCACTGGCATATTTGTTCTTCCATTGGTTTTTGTTCTACTATACCGTGAAATACGATACCTATCATGCCTATTCGAAGGTTTCAAGTATTTTTTAGTAAGTTGAAGTGTACATAGTTTGTTAATTGTACATAGTTCATGGCAAACAAATGCGATTATTAAAAAAACATCACAAAAATTCATAGCCCAAAAAGAAATCATGGAAATTTGATCATTGTCTATTCAGTTGTAACCCCCATAATGGGTACCAAAATTAAAATGAAATAAAAATATTAAATGTGCAAGATGTTCTGTTGTATTATATCCTGTGTACAGAGAATATCACAACTGTGTGGAATAGATTGGCAGTATATTCAGTTTTTTTTTAGTTTTTTTACTCGGAATATTAAAGTATTGAGTTACTCCCCTTTAGACTTTGGTATCGTGGCAAATGGGTGAAAGATTCCTGCAGCGACATTAAAACTCCATATTCACTCGCTCATTAGACTTTGGTACATTATGATGGCATTATTTTGTCTTGTGCATATTGACAATTTTCACTGCCAAGAACTCTACGAGCAAGTGGCAGTACTCGACCCATGAATGTATTTCTCTAACTGACTGGAGTTGCAAGATAAATAACCAGGGCACATTGCACGTGCTGTCTCTGAACTGTCTGGTCCTACCGATTGGATCCCGCAGCGACGTTAAACTCCATATTCACTCACTCACTTACCGATTGGCCAGTCATGCCTGTCAATACTGAGTGATTTTTGGTTGTTTTATTTCGATTCCACTCCAAAGCACCCCAAAGAAAATTACATTAACTGGAATATTAGGGGAATAACTCTGGGAAGGCCAAGTGCCATTCCTGTGATATGTTTTAAACTATAAACGCGTCTTGTGTTTAGGCAGGGGAAGGATACTTGCAGAAAGTTGTATGTGGGTTTTTTTTGGTGCATTCAGCCTACACTACTGTTCACTATACATTACTATGTGTTGCTACGGAAGCCATTCAGCCAGCATACGAGTACTATGTAGTAGGCTCTATTACTTTCCACTATATGACCAAGTAATGCTTTATAGGAATACCTAAAGCATTCACAAACCCATTTGTTTGTTCAGCCAACTACTTTTTTTTAAAATTGGGGTTTAAAGTCGCATTCTAGAATCTTTCACTAATATCACGACTTGTAAGTTTTAGGGCGGGAGGAAACCTGCAACATTCGTAGCACTGAATATTGCAGTAAACCTGTGAGCACCGGCTGGTACTGACAAGACCAAGGATGATAACTGCATTGCCACTTTACAGTCAGTGCATCCTATATCATTAATAGTAATACACTGTACCATTGGTATTTCACTCAGTTTCTAATAGTAATGCTTCATCAACACTGCAAATACACTAACCATATAAAAAGACCATAACTATGTCTGTAGCTATAACTGACCAAAAGCTAGACTGATTAGAATTTGTCCATTCCTATCCCATATTGTTCAGACCAGAGTTAATTTACAAGGTTTCAATCATTGCAGTGAGCTGCTCTAGACACTCCATGCGAAACAGCTGGTACATCTGCTTCATCATAGATATTTTGTAATAAGAATTTATTTATTAATTGTAAATGGCCCAATAACCACATAATATCATTCTGTGCCACATTTATTGTCAAATCCAATCAAATTCCATGTGGTTCTACAATTTAAATTACATCAGTGAATTCATTTTCAATATTGGTCGGAAGGCATTTTTTTATTTTGCAGCTGGGAACTGGTGATGCAAATAATGTGTTCAATTCTGCATGGAGACGCTTTAGAAAACACTGCTGATAAAAATGTACAGACAATTAATGAGTTAATTTCATGCACCATGTGCTGGCACGGAATTATGTCTGCTTTATGTTCATTAAATATGCATTGTGTTGTGGATCTAACCTTGCAGAAGGTATACGCCAACAGTAGAAAAGTATTTCTGGTGCAACTGAGTAGAATTTGAAAAAATGGAACAGTCGCAGAAACTATTGAATAATTCAGCTACATGAGACTGGCAAGTACAAATTCTTCCATGATTGGTATCCTGACAGAAAATCCCTTATGAAAAACTGAAACGCTGTCATTAATGTTTTACAAAAAAATACTGTCATTGTTTTTACATTAACATATTGCTCAATGTGAAATACTGACAGCTCGACCCTCTTGGGATATACTGAAAGGTAGTTTTAATCATACATGGACTGCAAACATGAATACTAGGGAACCTCATTGTAGTAATAAATCACTTAGAATTTTTACTCACATAACATAAAACTTGTGAAATAAATATTTCATGAGAATTCACTTTCAAGTGGTTTAAAAAAGCCACATTTAATATCAAAATATATAATGCAGGACATGAACATATTGTTCAATGTGAAATGTTGACGGCACGAACCGCTTGGGATATAGCAAAAGGTAGTTTTATTTATACAGTTACAAACATCAATACTATACTAGGAAATCTCATTGTAGGAATACATCACTTAGAATTTTTACTCATTTATTGTGAAATAAATGTTCAATCAGTATTCACCTTTATGTGGTTTAAAAATCCACACTTAATATCAAATATAGCACAGGGTAAATAATAAATAGCTCTTGTATCCACAATGAAACAATAGTACTCTTGTATAATTCACATATATATACCTACCAATTGAGCAATTACACGAGGGGCATGGTGGATATTTGAGTTTCATGAAATGGCACCCTTGAAATTCTAACATAGAACTTGATGACATCAAACAATGAGCTATCAAGCTATTGCACGCTCATTGTCAAGAAATATTACTAAACTAAAAATTATTGTTTGAGAGCATTATGGATTTTATGCCTAATTTTTGCATTGCAGGATAATAGTTTTAAAAGGTCTAACCTAACTTTAAAATGAATGGCATTATTCAAACTTGAAATTTGAATTTGTGTAGTAACTGCATCAAACACAATACAAATTTCAATCAGTTGAAAACTTTCAGATGTACCAAAAACTGATTGTCTAAAATTATATAATATATGGGAGATAATATAATTTATGATGCCATTATCCTGTTTGTTGATTCCCTCTCATGATATATTGAATATATTTATTTATGTCTTGTCAATTGTTTGTACAGTCATGAGATTAAATATTGTTTAAATCATATGATATAATAATAAAAGCAACATTATTTTGAAATATATTATGACAATATTACTTTGTACCATTATCCCAGACATCCCATAAATTGTCAATGTTATAATATACAAGATCTAAAAAAGAAATGTTATGTTTTGTATTGATGAAGTGTCTAGAGACATGACATGTACACTTAGGTTGATGTACCAATATGAAAATGGATAGATCACTGTCGTGTGCTTCCTGTTGGCTTAATTGGATTCATTTACACATGTGGAGAGGATACTACATGAGGAAGAGGAGACAAGGCCAATAGCATTTGTGGTCGCGTTTGTCAGCATGTCATTCCTTCTTTGTATAAACATACCTCAGTACCGCCCACGGAATAAATGTGGAAGAAGACTTCTTCTTCTTTCTTTTTTTGTGGGTGTGTTACACCAAGTTCGTCAGTTCATTAGTTAGTTCATGAATTGAAGAGTTATTTGTCAAGAGTATGTCATATAACATAATGCAACATTTGATTCAAGGCACTATAAATGTTATGTCACATTCAAGAATACCCAAAGCAAATGAGACCGAATTTGGTTATATCTTGATATTTTTGGTTTTATCCAATGCTATGAAAAACAATTACCATGGTTGGTTTTTTTGTGTGTTTTTTTGTGTGTGTTTATTTTTTATTTTGTGTTTTTTTTCTTTTTAATTATAATTATTTCTTTTTTTAAATTTTTTATTTTTTTTGGGGAGGGGGAAATTTCAGTTTAGACCCACTTTCAAGACTCTTACTTATGTCAGATTGGCAGTTTAGGGCAAGAGGAAACCTGCTACAATTGTAATGAGGATTGTTAACAGTAAACCTGCAAGCACCAGCTGGTACTGACAGACACAAGGATGATATCTGCATTGCCACTCTACTGACAGCATATCCTATCAATATCACAGCCCATGTATACATCTTGCTAGTGCAAATGTTATTGTAGATTGGAACTTAAAAAATAACAAAATACAAATTATTTCAATTGACTGCATTTACGCATAACTTTAAAAATTATTGTATTATAATATTGAAATATATTACCAGAAAAAGAAATGACAATTGCAACAAGCAGGTATGTTATAGTAACCCTACCTGCTGGATTAGGCAGAGCCACTGCTCATCAGGGTCTATCTGGTTGCCTCCAGCATGGAGAGGGTTAATGGATAGGAACTAGCCTGCATGTTATGCCCAAGACATGACATAATTTCCCGTGTAGAAAGGCAATTAAATGACTTACTTGATCGTTGGTTCTTGATAAAATACAGCTGCAGCCTCTCTTTAAACGACTTCTCGTTGGTGAAGAATTCAACCAGCACTCTGAAACACATAAACATAGTATGGTATACAATGGTGTGCTTATAAATACATGTTTATTGTAAAACAATAACACATGTTTGTATTAATATGTATGGATCCAGCATATTTAAAAATTAACAAATAGTTGGATCCAGCATATATTTTTCATAAACAAAAATAAATTCATTGCAATTGTGTGTGCATGTATGTGTGCTATTTTTTTGGTGGGTAATATTTTATTTTATCATTGTACATCATTTTGGGCAAAATCTATAAAGAAGTTAGGAATATACAATTTAACATACTAGTAACATAACATCTTAAATAATCTTTGAATTTGTCTACCTTTTTTGCCATCATATGATACCACCAAGGTATGTCATAATGTCTGATACCACCAGGGTATGTCATAATGTCTGATACTACCAGGGTATGTCATAATGTCTGATACCACCAGGGTATGTCATAATGTCTGATACCACCAGGGTATGTCATAATGTCTGATACCACCAGGTTATGTCATAATGTCTGATACTACCAGGGTATGTCATAATGTCTGATACCACCAGGGTATGTCATACTGTCTGATACCACCAGGGTATGTCATACTGTCTGATACCACCAGGGTATGTCATAATGTCTGATACCACCAGGGTATGTCTTAATGAGAAACATCCATTACCTAGTGTCAAGTGATACAACCCATGAACTGAGAATATGGATTATATTGTCACACATCGATAACATGGATACAACAACTTTAATTCTATCAAAGTGCTTGAGGAATTCTTTCAATTAATACACATTGAATTTGTTAAATCTTCATTTTTTGTTTTTATATATTTTATTTTATGTGAATGTTCCTGTTTGACATTAGAGGCGCATTAGGATGCCAACCGCTGTTTACCATTAAATTTATTTTTACTGCTTAGAACGACTTTTGTGACAGATGACATGTCCATAGCTAGCCGCCAGCTCACAGCTGATGGTTTGATCGCATCCTGGTATTCTTAAAGTAATATTGGCTTCAGGTAAAACCTATTTTCTGGGGTAAAACCTATTTTCTGGAGTAAAATCTATTTTCTGGAGTAAAACCTATTTTCTGGTTTTAACTGTGACACCCACTGGGATAGGCTATGACAACTTGTAAGGGCAGATGGTCCATGAAAATAAGAAGCCGTTATAAGAATAGTGGAATGTGATTATAAGTTAACATCCTCAAGATCTTGATCTACCACTGAAGTAGCTTAGAAAATACATATACAGCTATATTGTGAACGATTAATAATAGTGGTACTCATAGATGAAAGTACTGAGTGAGTGAATATGGAGTTGAATGTCGCTGCGGGAATCTTTCACCCATTTGCGATAAATGAAAGTATTGTGAATAGTTATATTAGGATTGTAGTTAATATAGTGCTGCTTGTAAAAAGTATTCTCAATAGTCAACAACAGCATACATTGTGGCTAAAATAGTGCTGTTTGTAAAATGTATTGTGAATGTGTCAGAAATAGTTCTAGCTGTTGAAAGACATTATTGAGAATTGTCACAATATCTAATAGTGTATGTAGATAGGAAATAGGTAAAGAGTGTATTGTTTGACAAAGTGATAATGATTTATTTAGTCATTATTTCAATATCATAATTGTTAATGGTCCCAAATATCATGCAAGTGCATTACATTGGTATTTAACAAACAAACAAACAAAACAAAACAAAACAAAAACAAAACTTATTTTAAATATGTCTTATTTTTCCAATTCTGATACTGTAATTTACATGAATACTAATTTTAATGTGTTTTTTTAATTTTAATTTTATTTTAACTACCGGTATGTATTTTTTCCTGGATGGTCACATAATCACTTCAAAGGAAAATATCTTCCAGAAGAATTATTGTAATACAGTACTCGACTAATTCCTATAGGAATATTTTCTTATACCGTAGTTAAGCAAGTGCCAGGTTTGGTTACTGACTATTTCATCTGACTGTGAAGTGAAAGTCCAATTAAGTATTTTGCTTGCAATACATTACTTGATCGATATCGAGATATTTACATTTAGATGTACTTTCCAACAATAGGATTCCCTAAATAAATCCACTATTCAATGAAATCATCCGAGATAATTCTCAAGGAGAAGGAATTTACAAGTTAGAATAAAGCACTCAACAGGAATATAACGTACTTGAATTTAGCTTTCATCACGAAGTATGCTCTTGAGAATGGCTTGTAGAGCACTGAATTGTAATAGTTGACCTAAATTGTAATACATGTCTTGTAATCCCTAAAAATATTGACCTGAATTGTAATAAAATCTGCCCTTAATTGTAATAACTTGCCAACCTGAATTACAATGTAAAGCAGTATGCTCTTGAGAATGGTTTGTAGAACATTGAATTGTAATAATTGACATAGATTGTAATTCCTGCTCTGAATTGTAATATAACTTGTCCTGAATTGTGATCCCTCAAAATGTTGACCTGCATTGTAATAAAATTTGCCCTGAATTGTAATAACTGACCAACCTGAATTGTAACATAACATTTTAAATAGCCCAAATTGTAATAACTGATCAACCTGAATTGTAACACAAAATTAAAATGAGCCCAAATTGTATTCAGATTTATGAGTAGTATTTGTAATAGAATAAAATGCAAAACATGCTTTGTCAAAAGAGGATAAAATTATGTGGGTGTTAATATCATTTTCGGTGCAAATATTACAATTCATGTCAGTTATTACAATTCAATTATTAGCCTAAGAACAATTGTTAACAATTCTAATAGTATGGCTACAAATTGTTTTTAGGCTAAGAAGTTCGTAAGAACATTTCGAGAATAGGCCCCCAGGGGGGACTCTACAAGGTTTCATACTCATTATTAAACATTAATATTTGACAAACATGATCCAACTTATATGCTGATATTAATTTCCTTTTTTGTATCAATAGTATGATTATTGTACAAATCAATATCTGCCTGAAGACTGATTAGACCTGCATGGCTTATGACATTAACAAATATGATAAATATGACGAAATATCAGTCTCAACATATCTGGGACTACATCCTGCTGAACTGCGATGTTATCTAAATTGGTGTATGGATATAATTGCTTCATGGATCAAATAAGGTGTCCTGTTCACAGAGAACCATAAATTTGCTATTGCTTATCAGGAAATGACCATAAAATTGACTTGCAAATCAGCATGATGCAGTTCTATTTGTTCTATTTGATGTTCCCCTATCTCAAAACATCTATAACCATGACATGAACGACTAGAGGTAATTGAAATTGCTGCAAATGAATTTTACCGGATATTTGAGATTGTTAACTAAACTAACTAAACTGGAAACAACATTGGCAAGTGTGAGCACAGAATAGATTCCGAGATAATGACAACCAATGACTTGATTGCTCTAGATGAAAACTACCTCATAAAAGAACTTCCCATTGAGAACACATGCATTCTGGTTTTTCCAAGGTTTCCAAGACATATACCATGCATTTCTGAATACAACTCACATCCTTGGACGTTTGGTCACAACTTTACCAAAAGAGGTCTCATTGCATTGGACTATCCATAGTCTCAGAGAGTGAAAATAAATAATTTTACTGAAATTCTTTAGACTTGATTTGTCTGTTTAGGTGGATATTTTGAATAGGAGTATTATGGAGAGAAGGTGAGACACAGACAATCAGTTCAAGATTACCAAAGTGATGTTAAGCAACAAAACAATCAATCAACTGATGGTTAGTCTTATCACCTGGCTCTCTGCAGCCAATATACCTAATGTAATAAAATCACATAAGGATCCAGTCAACCATTGCCATAAAACTCAGCACGGTCAATCCTGTAATAAATGTCTCAGCACATCCAGACCAAACTGATATTGATGTGAAATTGACTCCACTCTGGAGAGTTCAGCGCTTGAAGTGCTGTGTCCACTTGACGCCAATACTGCATTACAAGCATCACTCTCTGGTCCTGATGAACAGGCATCAGTGCAGGATATACGTCATGTTAACAAATATTTATATGAAAACAGCGGGGCTTTCAAGTATGGTGGTGATGGTATACTATACTAGGGTGGCTTAATTATCTCTGAATCAAAATGTATGACGTCCTTGAACTTTTTGGAAATCCAGAAGAAGCTATAGTACAAATTAAAGCCATGAAGCAACATGACATTTCGTAATTTTTTGACACGCTTCCAGAGAGATGAAACCCGAACAGCTGTCATTTTACATCTGTTAACTCTCTCCCTGCTGGATTAGACACAGTCACTGCGCTTTAGGGCATATCTGGTTGCCTTCAGCATGGAGAGGGTTAAATTAAAAACACCCAGGATGTTTCTTAATCGATCCATTCTGAACTGGAGAGTGACAACAAGTCTTGCTTGCTAAAGCATGTAGTCTAATGAGAACATGGTATTAAGAGTGATTTGATATTTGGAAGTATGACTGATTTTTAAAAAACCACACTTGATTTATTGTCTTAAATTAAGTTTCTCTATAGTTAGTGTACTGTTACTCCATATTAGAAAGGTATGATATATGTTATTACACAATCCATTGTTGAATATTGATTTTCATCCCTGGTGAATTTGTTTTCTATTTGCATGATGAGCATGTTAGACAGGACGTTGCACAACATCACATTTCTCACTGCTTTAATAAGGGTGGTTGGTGATTGCGCTCAATCTGTTTGAATGTGTGTGGGTGTGGAACATAATGGCGGTATGAAAGTAGGTCAACTGTAATGTCATACAGTACCACAGGCATATCAGTGTCCTTCGAAACAGTCCGTATACAACAAGCCGAGACAATACAAATGACATATGAATTAATCAAAGCAAACCTTTTTGCAATGCTTAATGATTTATTCAACCAGGAATCACAAGTCCAATCATTGCAAAAAGGTTCCTAATCCTAACATCAAGTATTCCATGATTATAAAAGTATCAAGCCTGTCCAATCATAAAATATGTTTTCACTATTCCAGCATCATGATTCTAAAAGCCAATCTTCTAATTCCTAGCATCAAGACTTCAAACCTCTGGCTCTACAAAGTTATTGAGTGCAACACTTTCATGTGGTGCTTAATTCATTTCCATGTACATAGACCAATATAAATAACATTTACTCTACTGCTCTCCAAGTAAACAACAGCCATAGCCATGTTATTATAGAGAGAGAGAGAGAGAGAGAGAGAGAGAGAGAAAGAAAGAGAGAGATAGAGAAAATGAAACACAAATATCAGCATTGTAATTAATTATATTCACACAGAAAGGAACCATATCCGCCTGACTGAAATAGACCTAACCGAAAACCAATACTCTGATTTGGAACTCAAAGTACATACAAAATACAAAATCATGCAGATTTATCAGGAAGCTAATACAATGGAATTCAATAACATTGATGTTCTTCATGGCTGATGGTGGTACCAAAGAAAGAAATTCCTTTTGTTGTGCTTTAAATAGATCTTCCGACGAGTCTCATAAACATCCGTTCTTCTGGGAAGAGCATTTGTTCTCCTCCTCTATAGCTGCTCTTCAGGAAGAGAGCATATGTCCTACTCCTCTATGGTCCTTTATGGTCCTCCATGGTCCTCAATGGTTGCCCACACCAAGGCCAAAGCTGCTACAGTTATGTTCTATGGACCCAACAAGCTCTCTATGGAACCAACAGGCCGAGACACATTGGTGAATGTTTACCCACAGACAGATGACTTTTCATTTCCTGTCTGATTCCGACATAGAATCATCCGGGAGGTACCAGGGGGAAAGGCAATATATTGAGGCACTGATGCAATAAGGGGACGAGTAACCCTGCTATAGACAGTAAATCATGTAAACTATCCGAGACATTACTGAAATATTAATGGTGTTGTTGAATTTGCTGGAACGTTATTGTTCTTTCTATACCGGTAGTTGTTTCAGTAATCCAGATGGTAAATATAATTTTTAATTTTCCAAATTATTATTTGAAATGGATGGATTCAGTGAATACACAATATTATTGTAATGTTATTACAACATTGTGTCATTTGTTTTTACTTTATTACAATATTGAAATAACATTGCATAATATTGTTTTTGGTTAAGCAATTTAGATCATTGTTTTGATGAGGAATGCAACACTTTAAATATGCCATCAAAATACAAGGAAACAATAACATTGATATGTTAATATTACATTCAAATGTGGATACATAAGTTGGTATAACATAAGTTGGATTTGAATCTTTTTCTTTTACTGAATAGAATTTGGTTGATAATACATGCAGCATTCAGCAGGGATCGATCTTAACACTATAACCCGCTAGCCCAAACCCTTTCTCATAATGTGAAGGTATCCTAAGGTATTGTAACAAATTTGTTATTTGAATCAATATTTGGGCTGGTAGCTTTGAAAGGTAAACGTCTATCCCTTCATTCGTGCATGCACGGTTTTCCATTATGTGCAGTAGAGATGTAAATTGAGCCATAATGAGACTAACACTACTCGCATGCTGGTAAAAGTAACTGTTTGTTCAATTCTCATTTGTAATTGTGTTTTTCTCAAAATTGGTTAATCTCAAGAATGCTTCAACTCAAAAACCTTTCCTATTAAATATTGAACGCATTGAACCTTGCCCGACTACTAGTTAGCACTAAAACTTGTCCTTTCAATGAAATCTATTGTGCTTGCAGAAGAATCCTTTCATCAGTTTATAGCTTGCTGTCTCATTACGTGCGTATTAATTTATTGACATTTATAATCCCCAGGGATCATAAAATATGTGGTAACTCATAGCATGTTCTTTGAATTTCATTCAGGCATATGAAAATAGATATTCCACAAGGTACTTGAAATGACAGAATAGATGTCCCTAGTGGAATTAATGATTTTAAAGCCCCTTTTTAAAGCACTCTTATCTTCTTTCAAGGAAAGGTAATCTGTAATTCCTTGTAACCTTGTAAAAGGATAATTTCTGATATGACTTTTTCCTTATGTACCAAAAAATACAATTGTGTATTGTGTATACTAGCAAGTGAATTATTGTTTTACGTCACAGAGGGAATCTTTCACACATACATGACGATTGTGTATACTAATTCAACTACTGCAAAACCATCCACCAAATGAAACTAACAACCAACTAAATATGCGTTTTGCATATATTCCATACTAATACAAATGACTATGTATCATTAGTTATATCCATGGATCTGCAGCTAGGCGATACAATAGCGCTTACTCACTGACTCCTCTTCCATTGACTTCATTCCCTTTTAACACTGGTACCCTGCCCTTGGAGAATAATAGTTTTTGTCATTAATTAGATCGCTACCATCTGCGCCAAAATAATGTAATTAATTAGACAGCTAGCATCTGCGCTGTTGTAGAAGGACAAGTAGCAGACTACCAGCGACCGATTTACAGGCAGCGAGTCCTAATGGACCACTTCACTAGCTGGCATCCGAGTAATTCAGCATTATGGCATTATTGCAAGCCCCGTCATGGCAATCGTTTCACGCTTTAGGACCCCGATATCCATGCATCCCTCGGAAGTCTTCGAGTCGATCGCAAACGACCAGGTTTTTGGACCTGCCATTACCATCTATGCACTCATGGAACACATCCAAGGTATAAAAGCTGTACGATGCTATCAATCCGAGAGGGATATGTTAAAGTGTTGCTGGGACATGTTTAACCAACATAATTGGAGTCGTCTGCCCACTTCAACTCGATGGATAATGAGAGTTGTCTAGGACGACAAATAATTTCTCGGTAATTTTTCCAGGTCCCCCCTTTTTTCCGCCTTCTCTGTCAAAGTGGCATTTGTAGTCTGGAATAGGCTACAATGCCCATCCACGTCCCATGGACCAGGGACTCGACTGTGCAAGCAAATTGCTTGTCAGGCCATATATACATAAACCTCAACATGCAGCACATAAATCTGAAGTACATGTGGCCCATGTATCTGAAAAGTGCCAAAGTGAAAAAAGATTACACTTATTGCACAATGTTTCGACATACACCGAATGATCAACCATTGACTGTCTGAAGACAACTGTGACTGTCTGAAGACAACTGTGACTGTCTGAAGACAATTGTGACTGTCTTCAGAGACTGTTTGAAGACAAATGTGACTATCTGAAGACAACTGTGACTGTCTGAAGACAATTGTGATGCGACTGTCTGAAGCCAATTGTCTGAAGACAAATGTGACTGTCTGAAGACATCTGTGACACCATATCACCTTGAGTCTTATTAATATTTGACTACCATAGACATCAATGAATTGACATCTGAAAAAAATAGTTGCTATCAAAAATTAACAAAACTCAATTTATTTATGATAAAGTTCTCCTCAATACAAAGGGCTTTTGAGTGTTTCTCATTTAGAGGCAAGGTCTTTTGACCAAGGTGCTTTTGACAAACATTCAAAAATGCTTGGATTTGCTTATTAAAACTAGTGAAAATAACTAATGTAGTTATAGCTGTATTGTTTGCCTGCCAATCCAGTAAGACACAGCATTACCGAGTGTATAAAACTCCAGCAATTTCACTGCCAGACATGAGGACGTGTAAGTCTGAGAAGTTACCCATCCTCATACATATGTTGGCCAGTGACCGATGATATACTGTAAATCATGAAATTAATGTGTCACTAATTTAATGCAACCTCTAGATTTTAGACACCATGAGACACCAATAAAATGCGAACGGCCATGTCTCCATACATGTTTTCCTCCAAGTCTTACCTTTAACGCGCAGCAATTAAATGCGACAATACGACCGTCACATTTTTCGCATTAATATTCTGCTCGCATTAATTTCATGATTTACAGTATGTGCTGTCTGTACCGTGAGAATGCAGTTATCATCCTTTGTCAGTACCAGCTGGTGCTCACAGGCTTTCTGCAACATTTTGGCGCTATGGATGTAAAGTTTCCTTCTGCCATAAACCGACAAGCCGTGATAATAACTCTCTCCATGCTGAAGACAACCGGAGAGGCCCGAAAGAGCAATGACTGCCTAATACAACAGGGAGAGGGTTAAGGGAAGGAATATAGGCGGGATGCAACACAGTGGTTGGACTGGAGCTAAATGTTCCAGGTTCAAATCCCGCTCCCAGGGCCCCAGCATCCACGTTTGTGAAAATATATCTTTCTGACATGATATTGATAAGATGCACTGTCTGTAGAATGGCAATACAGTCCTTGGTCTGTCTGTACCAGCCGGTGCTCACAGGCTTCCTGCAACATTCAGTGCTAAGGATGTTGCAGGTTTCCTCCTGCCAAAAGTCTTGATATTAGTGAAAGAATCTTGAAATCAGCTCTAAACCCCAATTAAAAACAACAAAAAAGTGATCCAGCTAACGCTGATTATCTCTCCTTGGAGATTTGCTTAGCCCGGTGGGATAAAAGCCTCGTAATCTTTATATAGCAGCAAGATTGGTTAGACACTGCTGTCAGGTTGGCACTAAGCGATGACTTCTACTGTATGGGACTCTGGACAACCTCTACCAGTGCTTTCAATGTACTCTTTGGAAGTTTGATTGCTTTGATCTTCATTTGATACCATTCTGTTACCAATTGAAGATTCTAATTACAGTAGACCTCACATATAACATACTTATTGGGGCCGGCTATTTTTGTCCTCTATACGCATATGCCATAATTAGCGTTCGACGGTTGGTTGGTTGGTTTGTTTGTTTGGGGTTTAAAGTCACTTTCTAGAATCTTTCACTAATATCATGACTCGCATGCATATGTACTGCTTGACTAGTCTGGATTTCCACCAGTTTTTATAGTGCTAGTTCACTTAGAATATCATGTC
>JAUTBV010053327.1:0-20231 GCA_032361325.1 Lepetodrilus fucensis
ACTTGAAGAAATCCATTGTGTATATATCCTATTTTTAGGAACAAGAACATCAGTATACTAGTATTGAACACCAGCAGTGGATGCTGTACTAGTGTCATGAAATGAAACAGTTCTTAGTAAATCCCTGTCCGTAATTGCCATTTTTTTTTTATTAAATCCCTGTCCGTAATTGCCTTTTTTTTTATTACATATCTGTACCTCATATGCCGAGGTTCTCGGCATGAGTGAATACAGGTTCTGGTCTGGTCTGTTCTGGTCTGGTCTGTTCTGGTCTGTTCTGTTCTGTTGGCTTCTGTTCTGGTCTGGTCTGTTCTGGTCTGTTCTGTTCTGTTGGCTTCTGTTCTGTTGGCTTCTGTTCTGTTCTGGTCTGTTCGGTTCTGTTGGCTTCTGTTCTGTTCTGTTGGCTTCTGTTCTGTTGGCTTCTGTTTTGCATCCTACAGATGCACAGTTTATACATTTACTTATATAAGCACATCGTAGCCATTGACTAGATTACTTTACAGATAACTAACATTCACCCACTTGAACCTCTTAGTCTAAACAATGAGAATCAAATAACAATCTCTTAGACCCCAATCAGACTTCACCGCCTCGGCTTAAATAACCTAGACTAAAATATCCTTCGCCAGATGGTGGGTATATCTTTTATATTGACGAATGAACCCTGTGGAAGAAGAATCGGGTTTGGTTCATTCTGGTGTGTTACCATCTGTAATGTTTACTAACACGTTGCGGCAATCGCAGGCTCTTATCATCAAAAAGCCGATCCACTAGAGAAAGGGGGCTTCATTGACTGGGATAAGAGGCATGTTTTATGGAGATCAAATAGGGAGTTTATATATCTCCCCGTGTCGGCGTCTCTGAGCTGCAGCAGCATCAGAGAACAAGTGGAGATAAAACAGCACTCGGAGATAAAGCCACAACGTTGAACAAACCACCAAACATCTCGCGTGGTTAAGAAAGCAAACAGTTTTCGCTTGGTATTAACGGAGAAAAAGTTCAACTCCTCATCAGACGAAAGCCCGTGACGTCAGCTAGGGTATCGCTTGCTATGAAATGATCGAAAACTAGAATGCATGCTGTTGTGTGCGTTTTTAGGATTTCATACCGCGATCCTAAAAAAAAAGAACCCCAATGAATTCAGGAATCTTAAGACCAGGTTTTTTCCCCGTTGATAAATTGCTAATAGCAGGAGTTTGTCCATGATATCAACCAGCATGACCTTTAAGGTCTTATAGCGAGGATATCATACATATCTCATTGTCAATCTATGGAATAAACTACTTCGACATGAACAGAAAGGTGCAACTATCGATATACAAATACACATTCATTAGTTTTTTTCAGACAGAAGGAACGTAAATCACGTTGATAAGTTCTATTTTAAATCAGTTCAACTTGGATTGATGGATTGTGTATGTCTAATTCGTGTTACAACTTTTTTCATTTTAGTAATTGGGCTAATTATACGAAATACTATACCAATACTACTGATCTAAAAGCTTTCTTTTGAACACAGGCCGGAAATTTATTTTCTCAGTAATTAGCGTCAGCTGAGCAATGGCTAACAACATTCTGTGATCGTCAGCAATGCAACACGCATTTTGCATACACTAATACTGTTTTACAATGATTTTATGATTCAGTCTAAAGTACGAATATATTGCTAACGTGATTGTATCGTTTACGACCCTACATTTCCGCGTCAATATTGAATGGTATTTGAAGTAGTTATAATGATCGCCAGCAAATAGCCATGTGTGAATGTATATGATAACTGACGAGGTATTTATGCATTAAAGATACAAAAGGGAAATTAGCATACATTGAGAGATTATCATGGGATATCGCACAAGCACTGGACCCACTGTAATTGCATAGTTCAATATGGACGCATGCACGGCTGACCGATAAAGCTTAACTCCGTCAGTGATGGACGAGATGTTAAGACCGCACCGGTGCGACACGTGGACAGGTGCCTTTTGGAATGGATCGTCTTTTGCCGCTTCACCGGTCAAATGACGTGTAGTCTGAGATCTGGAAGACTTGACTTGACTGACGCTGACCCGAGCAGGGTCATGAGACGACAATGGTGTGAGTGATGACTTTATCCCCTGGTCACGCCTTTGGTGTCAAGAGTTGTTTAAGGCGCACTCTGGCGGTCAGACATCTCTACAGAGCACCTACTGGCAGTTTTGTCGACTTTTGTCGACTTTTGTAGCTTTGAAGATTGGAAATCTATTTTTATTGACAGAGGACATACTCGACTGCATGTCTAATGTCAAGAGTGCTTAATGCTGATATACGGAGGTATATGAAGCAAAGAGATCTCATTTGAGATCAAGAAATGTTGTACGCATCGTTAAAGAAATGGCAGATAAACAGTAGAGACATGCCGAGCAAAGAGGTGCTCCCATAAACCATGATAGATACATTTCGTTATGTGGACAACTTAGGTTGTCACTCATCCAGACTTGATTCTGTTTGTGCTTTGCAGTCTATTGCCTTTGTTCAGGCAATTTTTATTCGGTAAACATTAATTACGCCTAAGCATTCAATTTGTCGAATTATTCACAGAACAGATGAATTCTAAGCATTTCTACTATCACGAATCTTCAGCGCATATATACCGAAATGAAAATACCTCTGCAAATCAAATCCGCTTTGCTAGATGAAACCAATTCGAGATTACTAATCCATGGAATAGTGGCCGCATTTCTGAACCAGTTTCTCGTTACTGCATTCCAGATTGGTCGATCACTACACACGTAACAATAGAGGAGACATAATAACTGCCTATTTCCAGCATACTGGAATCGATTCTTTCCCGCCGATTACATGCAGAATATCGAACGCAGGAATTAGGTCACAAAATTCAACATCCAGGTCCTATTGAGTGAAGGGGCAAATACATCACGTAAAAGCCGGAAATGGCGCAACGGCGCGTTGAATAGCTCGTCAGTTCTTTCGTTTAAAGCCTCGGTTTAATTCTAGATCCAACCAACTCCCAAGATTAAAATACTGACACCAAGGACTAGAGAAGTCAATGTAAACGTTCAAATTGGGTTCAAACAATGTTCAGATATCATCTCTGACAACCACTTCCGGTCACGATTCAATGCCATGTTCTTCCAGACGGTTCCAGTACCGACCTCTTCGCATCCACGGTTTGTTTCCTTTACATGATGAAACTGGCAACAGATCTGCGTTATCTCCTAGAATGTGTGATTTATCATTGTTGATGATCGCTGCTGAAAAAACACAGCATGATGCGGTCATTATACCCATGTTAGTGTAACGATAATGTCCAGCCTCTCTCTGGAGACTGACACAGCTCCCGGGGTATGGACGTACGGTAGCTTTAAGAAGCTGACCACATGATGATACACGATAGGCCTAAAGTGCTGTGTAAACCGAAGCCTAATGTCCACTGTGGGACGCAGACGCTTTCATCTTGACAAGCCACTCCGTGAAGTGCAATATCATAACAGGACGATCGTGGAAATGAAGAGCAGTTTCTAACGCCTTTGCAACATCGATTCTGATTGGATTATCGTGTTTTGGGAAACTGGGTTTCGTGTAATTAGGTTGAAATATGGAACGATGTATGGATTGGTTTATTCAGGACATGAAACAGGCTTAATGTGAAGGTATATTGCCTGGCAGACAGATTTGGTGTGTTTTTCTATGTCGTACATGATCGATATGAATTCACAACTGTTTTATGTGGATCTTACTGCATACAAGGCCTGATGTTATAGATGATTATTTCATTAGTAACTAAAACAGATTATTTTTTTCATCCAAAGTGTGAACTATATGTCAGGATTCATAATATCATATGAAACGAGTTAATTCACAGCTATAATTCGTATACTAGTGCGATACTAGTATTAAAGGCACACTATCACATATGGTTGGCCTATATAGTGGTCTAGCACGGTTTTACCTGAAAATAAATACATTTGTTTTGACTACACAAGTACCTAATCTATGATATTGTGCCTTTAATGCATGGGAACATATTATTTGTGCCACTCATGGCTAAAATCTTATCATTGCACACGTGGCAATAAACATCAATTTTTATACCGGTAATATTAGCTGACAGTGGTATTATCTATGCATTATGATGACCGATGACGCAGATATCAAGATAAGGGCATAATAGCAAGGATATCAGTAGCAATAAATATGGAAATATGTATATTCTACAGTCTATCCATAGGCCTATATCATATATCAATGCCACCATATGTTAGTGAAATAGATCTGGTTGCGTGTTTACTATTCTATTTTGGGTTTCTTTACTTCGTTTTGCGTTACAATGCACTATTAGACAGAGTAGTACCGATAAACTACAAGTAAAGCATACATGATTATTTTTTACCGTATTTCATACTATGTATTTAGAACATTTAGATTATTTGGTGTTTAATGTGAATGTCAATATCCACGTCCTATAAAATGACACTTGAGATGATCTCGTGATGTGTCATTCGCCATAGTTCACATTCTTTTCTATTGTAACAGATTTATAATTATAAGGAACATGATACCTTTAGATAAAATATAAACTGCTATATAGTGATGTACCGGTATACAACGACGTAGTTCAACACTTTCAGAAGTGTGAGGCTTACATCGATACGGTAGAGTCTTATACTAGAGTATTATGTTTACACAGGTCTAGAATATGTTGCACATTATAATGCCGTATGGCACGTTTACGCAGAGAAATGCAAGCAACAAATAAGTACAGTATTTTTTAGAGAGAAAGAAAAAACCCAGAAAGAGTGTGAGAGAGCCAGAGAGAAGAGAGAGAAAGAGAGACAGAGTGAATGAGAGAGCGAGACACAGAGAGAGAGAGAGAGAGCGAGAGAGATAGAGAGAGCGAGAGAGAGGAGAGAGAGAAAGAAAAAGAGAGAGAGAGGGGGGAGGGAATAAAGAAAAACCCAGACAGACAGATAGATATATTGGTGGGTAGGTAGATAGTCAATCACTATCACACACAGACATGTACACTGTAGAAAGATAGATATATAGGTAGACATTATACGGTGGTAAATGGGAGGGGACTATCTAGAGTTTGGTAAGTACAGACTACTAGTATACAGTGTACTGCCTCTCCCAGACATTCTGTACTGACACGGTGTTTACCTCATGGAGTACCAGACTATAATTGACGTCTGTATAACAAGTATATATTCCATCCGGATTTATATAACATCATATTGGCATCAGATTGGGTCAACTAGTGCTTTTCTGACATCCAGCTAATACAATATGCCGAGAAACCGTGAATAGAATATTGGTACCGAATGTGCAACTCTAACATAACTTAACACCTAGCGTGCATTCTTATCAGACACAACACTTTCCTTGTACAAATATATACGCAATTCTTGACATTATGTTGTAGGTACAAGCCGCTGTCTGTGAGAAGTCTTCACTGAACTGGTTCTTGACCGGGCGTGCGACTACGGATGTCGGAACACGTCATGCACATGTTAATATATTTATGTACAAAAAAAACTGGATTTATTCTTGTCCGGAATACCACTGGTCCGGACATGATGCTACTGGTGAATACAATCCGATACATAATATCACAGGATAATAAACACGTGATTTAGTGTTTGGCATATTCAACTTGTATTTCGTCTGTGCTATTATTCAGGCTATCGTTTCTCGAAGCACTCATATCTACTACGATACCATAAGGACTTTCGTAGCGATCTCCAATACATTAGGATCGTGCACTTATACGGGAGCACTACGGTCTCATAGTGGAATTGAGCTTCGAGAAACGAAACCCAGTACTGTACTTTAATGTTTTAATAATTCATGTAACATGTATAATTAAAATAGAATTGTGTTTGTCAACTATGAGTAACACCGCCGACTAACATAAATAATATACATTTACTAATACAAATTCCCTTCTCAACTATACTCGACGTAAAGTGAATGCATTTCAAAACAGCCTATCCAATGAATTTAAATGTCATTACAGCGACTCAGATACTGATGAAAGTATGCACTATATCAAAGAAGGTTGCTATTTCGGGAAGACACCATGTGAATGGAAATCATCATTTCGCATCGCGGTATGGAAGTAATCACTGGTCTATTTCAGCTAAATATCCCCTGAAATCTATATCGTTTACGAGCACCTATCCTGGGCAATGAGTTAGGCTCAGAGCATGAGATCATGGGTTTCGGTCACTGACCAAGCATTGAACATAAAACACACACACCCCTATACCACAGGCATGAAGAGAATATCTACCAGTCTCTCAGCCATGACAAATGGCTGTTCAGATTAACGGGCGTAGCTGTAATTATCTCGTACCAGTTTCATTGAAGCCAAGCATCCGTGAATCTTTTATGCAAACATTCAAATAGAATTATTATATCTTCTCGAAGATATCCAACGCCTTTACGCGAAATCCAGGTTCAAATAATCCGCGAGTAAGCCTTCTTTGACACAATCGTTGTTGTAATATGACGAGGTAGATTATTAATTCATGGCGCCTGAATCCTAGATGTTATGGGATAATACCCGGGTGTACGTATAGTGTTATGTAGGCGAGGCATACAATGTTGGGTTATTATGGTAATGGACGTCACAGGCTGCAGCGCCATATAATGATCTTCTCAAGGAATGCGTATAACTTTAAGAATGCTGCGAAATCAATGCAGTTTCTGAACATAAGGCAGAATATCAATTGAACCCCATCGTCTTAAAAAAAACTACAGGTGTTTTGCTATTTGTGTTCATAAAAGAGACTCCATACAGAGAGCAAAATTCATGTGTTAATCCTAGATGTTGTCTATGAAAGGAGGCTTACAATGCCATAAATACTGACGAAATGTGTTATGGATACGCTATATATATCTATACATGTTTGAATGCTATCTATCATTGGCATCAGTACTAAGGTGAGAACTGTCTCTTCTCTTTGTCACTACTTCGTCATCCGTGTCATATATTATTGCTATCAACATATATCTCAATGTACTAAAGACGTAAATATTTGTGGTATTCCTACCAACGTAAATAAATGTATATGTATGATTGGCTCATGGACTCGTTGGCTCAATGACTCAATCATGATACACCTATTTTTAATTTATCAAAAGCTATTTCGTATATTACACGATCACATTCCTTGAAGTAGATCAAACAAACATTTTGTTATCATAGAAAATAAATATACAATAGAATATAATACATATAAACCCACTCAAATACTATTATTATACATAAAGAATCTGGTGATGCCTTGAATTCAACATTGGAGACCACATTGCACAATACAGATTCCCATTTATGATGAGCATGCTTTCAGTATATACTTTCGGGTATGTGTCAGTATATGTTCACACTATTTCACTACTTATTGGGTAATAATTGGAAGTCAAATTCCTGTGTGAATATACAACTTGAATACTTATCTATTGCACGTAGAACTGCCATCATGCTTTTTCTAATACTTGATTAATTAATCATATTGCTGCATAAAACACGGAGTAGATACTCGGATGTTTTCACGGTAATAAGGTTCCTGTTTTAATAGACTTAAGGAATTTGATGCTCCAGGAATGTGATGATCCAGAAATTTCATAGCACACGGGTGATGTAGCACATGCCAGAGTGACTAACGTCAGTCATCTCGCCTGGTTCGTCTCAAGTTTAGTGTTTATAATGGAGTTTAAATTGATTCTGGAATGTGAAGCTAAATGAGATGTAGCTTGAGGGATATGAAATGTGCCAAAAGAAATTGGAGGCTGAATATAGAACTCCACACTAAATTACCAAAAGGCCAAAAGTGAGGCAAACATATTTCTTTTCACACATCGTGTACCAACGGCTTTATGTAGGCTACATATAACTTTATTAGTAAGAATTTTATTTCAAATTTTCACAGTCTCATGTATAAGTTGCAAAGGCATTCTATTCAGCTCAGAAGCTCGTCCTTATTGTCAATAACAGAACTTATTCGAGTAGACTACATGCTTGATGTTGCCAATGTAATAAAACCAAACTTGTTTTCTCCAAAGGAATAAGAAGACTAAAGCAACAACAAAAAAATCCATATAAGAAGCATATTAATACATCACAGCGTATAATAAATGAGTGGTATTTTACATGATAGACGAGAACAATCTCCAATACGGCCTATGCTATGAATGGTTTCGGGCATCAACTGTGTCATTAAACCCGGAGAGACCACAGATGCCCGGTGATGCTTGCTGTCTGGACCCATAATTATCGATCCGGGAGACAATGGTATACCTATGGAATAATTACTGCACATCAATGGACGTCTATGCGAGAAGATACATGGATTGTGGTCTGGCACGAAAGTCTCCTCTTGGGGCAAGCTCTATCAACAGCGGTATGACTCCAATTCGTCTCCTTTTGTTGTAATGAATCCTCCGTCAAGAGAAAATGGGAATGCTCTTGTAGTTGAGAATGAAATATTACATGATTATTGAAGAAACTGTTGCAGATTGTAAATAGTATTCAAAGTGGCATGGTTTGGCTATTAATTTGTGAAAATAAAACATACAAACTGCATGAATGAATGATTGAATATCTCTGATGTAACTTAATAAAAGTGCATTTCTTTTACGTTATGGACATTCAGATTGACTAAAACATGCGTACCAGGAATCAATGATTAATAACATAAATGCTGACTTGTATATCTATCATTGGCTCGTTGGCTTGGTGGATCTACGTATCATTGGTTCCGTGTACTTAGTGGTTCTTCGTTTACGTGATTTATTGGCTCCATTGGCTCCTCGATCCTTCATTGTCTCACTTGCTCGGTGGTTCACTGGCTCATGGACTCGTTGGCTCAGTGACTCAATCGTGATACACCTTTAAAAAAGAAAATCAAAATCGATTCCGTATATTACATGATCAGATCACATAATCAAACAAAGATTTTGTTTACATAGAAAATCCAACCAAGTTAACATTCTATTCAGCTACATCAGTTACTCCCTCCATCCTACGTTAGTGCACACAAGTATACATGCAACACTATTATACACCCTATACGTATATAGTCCCATCACGGAAGTCCTTCACAGTTGACCCAGGCAATATAATAGTTAGCAGGAGATGGGCTATGCCGTATAAAAACCCGATACAAATATCCATTGTACGGTATGAATATACCACTGCGCAATGTCACATCATATCGCGTCCTGAATGTATCGTATTTTAAACGCATTCCAGGCAATGAAAGGTATATTTTGGGCCTGTAATGCGATTTAATAGTATTTTACAGACACTTACTTTTATGTACAAAAATGGATTATACGAGAGATACGGGCTAGCTTTGTCTGGGAAATTGGATTAGGATGCAAGCCATATGGAATATTAAATACCAATTTAAAATCACAATAGCATTAGCATCAGCACGGGTAAAATGCATAGTGCGTATAATGAACGGTGTGTATAGACCCAACATTAAGGGTGCAGTACCGTATGTTAATGTTGATATAGGCCTACGTATATTTGAATACAGACGAGTACTGTAAATCATGAAATTTTACCGTCATTAATCTTTAACGACCAGCGGATTATCGACGTATTACCGACATACATTTTTAACGAGCTCGTCAATATTTCGAAAATATCTTTTTATATACGTATAATAACGTAAATAATTTCGATATTGTACGTATATTACAGGAAATACTCACAAAACGTACTCTTTTCGACACGTATATAAGGTTATAAGCAGCCGGAGCCATCGCTTATTATTAATAATACGATACCAGCCGGTCTGGTACCAGTCTGTTGGCATTTATATAGCGTGTCGTGTATGAAGCACACGTCACTTATTAGTAGTAGTATTATATAAGATAATTACGCTTGAATTACACGTTTGAACATAATAAAATCATTTAGTAAAAAATAACGCAGTGCCTATTTATTATAACAATAAACAAAAAGATTGGTCAATGCCAATGAATGCATCAATAATTATGCAAATTAATGTACTAAATATTTCGAATGCACCTGCTGCCACATGAATCGTGTGTTCAACCTTAGTCATAAAACACATAGTGGATACTTTAGGGTAGGCCTACTTTAGTTTCGTACAGGAACATATTCAGAGCACATGCATCTCTACAACAGGATGGTGTGTTGTCTTTAGCTACCAGTATTATGCACTTTAAGAACGACATAACCTAAAAATAATATGTGTGACTGTATATTTTCCCTATCATACAGAACTAATTAGCCCTGGCAACGGAACACGCACCTGCTACACATATAATAGCATAGGGAACTGTTTGTGTGTGGTGTTACACAATATGTCGATATGGCACATTTATTAAATTGGTCACTGAGCATGCGCAGCATATGTGAAGTAACCTTCAGCTTCCGGAAGAGAATATTATCGTCGTATCTCGACCTTTGCAATGCACTAGGCCTCTCGACCACGTGCTGTTATTAAATTAATAACCTTCACACATTTTGCGTGATATCATTTCTATGCGCGGCTGCCGAAAGAACAGCACAGGGTATTTTCAGACATGATTGTTGTTCAGCAATAGGGCCTGCTCGTTGGTATACTACTTTGTTGATAATGCTCGTTTATAAGTTATTCATTACAACACTGCCAGATATCTAACTAGGTTTATTGATTACATTCTTCACTCTGTAATTTAAACTCTTGAATAACTTGTATTGAATTCCTCTACTATTAGATATGAAAGTTTGTAGAAAGTTGTAGAATGCACCAACTAACCACCCAGAAATTAAAATGATGAAAAGGGTACCAAAACAGCTAGACAACACTTATCATTGACCTCATAATAATGTGCTTAATATAGTTCTAAGATCTCAACAAAAAAGAAGATTGTAAGTGCAGGAATTAATAAATATACACAAGTTTATGAAGAACGATAAAAAAAAGTCATTAAAAACTTATAATAATGTGTTCAACAGATACGCTCAAAGAAGAGCAAGGAGGAATTATAAGGCTCCATATCAAAGTGGATGACTCTCAATGGAGGTAGATTGGGCCAGGATACGGATAATCGTTGGTTAACCAGAACTTAGACCGATCCAATCAAAGACATCACAGTTGATCTCGTAACGGAACGATAGATCAAAGGTAGTGTTCGCTTGACATAACAGTGTATGGAGTAGTTGAACTCTTCTCATCTCACACACGAGGTCCTTTGTATGCATATTTTATGTAGGTGGTCTTTGGAGCCATTACTGATGCTTGGGTTATTTGAAAATACATTAAATATTGAATCAGATATAGGCGTGGAGGAATACGTTTGAATCGCAATCGGAGTGATCTGATGGATCTTTTTCATCTTTGGAATTTCCGAGGACGCAACTAAGGGTAAAACTTGCGGTTGACTGTAAAGAAGATATGTGTATATTAACGGTATGTCAGTTCTTTATATGGGTAAGCTATACTAATGTTAATCAGCTTGTCGTAAGTCTACGATCGCAAGAATTTGTGCTATGTATATTGAAGGAACTTTATTTAACTACCATGTTTGCAGTGACTGCTTCTCTTAAATGTTATTACATAATCTTATACATGAAGTAGAAAATTCCTTCAATCATCGACGTCTTCAGGCAATACAAAGCAGGATGAGATATCACATGAATAGAACATCCTCTTTTGAAATGACATAATACAGATCCTATTACTATTAATAAAACATCACGCATTATGACATTTTCCTAGTGAATTGGATATTGGCAGTGCAAATATTACAGAAACATATTTAGTATTATTTTCATATGCTACAATACAATATCTTGTTTCATAACTCTATCTAACGCCTCAATTATTAATCCTTGTCAAAGACCTTTCATAGCAATGTTTTCGATTTTTAATAATCTTTGACATTTTTTGAGAAGTAGCAATATTTCAGAAAATGTCCAAAATCATGAAAAACAGAGAAACAAATGCTACGAAACGTCTTTGACAAGGACTAATCAATTGTATGCTCCAAAACACATTCTACTATATGATGCTGTTTACTCAATACACACATATCAAGAATGTTCTTTCTGGCATTGACCAAAAAATATCCAGCTTCGAATTTCCTCTAACAAAGGGTTCTTCATGGATAAAATTAATAACTAGTATTTGCTTTGCGAAATCTCTTTATTTGATTCTAGTGCCGTGCAAGAGTAACAAACTCCTCCACGACCGGCAGAATTGCCTGCAGGTACGACCATTCTCGTTACCAATTATCGACGTCCTAGAACACACGACTGCAGGACAAAGAACTTAATAATAGCTGATCCGGTGCTGCCCGTAGGAAGCGCTGCAGGGCGCTCAGGAATATTTCTAAGAAATATAATGATTTCTTTAAGGATGCCCTGCACTGCGAGGGTTACATACAGGTCACGGAGGATCCAATGAGATAACCCATGTGTACGACATAACCCAGGGTTGGTGTCGGGATCTTTGAGCAGTAATAACACTCGAGTGGTCGTATATCGTCTATTATCTACTCTGGTGATATGTGTGTATATTTGGATACTAGTACCTTCGAGGTGGAAACCGTATACGTTTCTGTCTGGTTTTGGTGAAGTTATGGCCAGCTATGAACTTTTCCAGACGAGTGAGGATCTTTGGTCAGAAGAAAGATCAGAATCAGCGTGGAACCGGAAGTGCCAAGAATGTCAGTGCGTGGAGTTGGGGGCTGTATGTCATGAAGTTTTGCTTGAAGTATTGAATACAGTAAATTAATGTTTTACTGTTCATGCCATATTTCGTTCGTCAGTAGCAGGCTTCCACCCACGCTTATATTTCATCACTTGACGTCATTCACCCACCACGTGACGTCATCCACCCACCATGTGACCACCATGTGACCACCATGTGACCACCACGTGACCACCACGTGATCACAACCCACGTCCTTAATCATCCTATGACTTTATGCTGACATCTCTCTGGTTGTCTTCAATAACATCAACGATCTAGTAATGTTAACATCCAAACTGCTTCCAGCAATCTGTTTGTTCTCAACCAATTTCATCCTGAAATATTTCATAACGTGAAGATACAGCTAGTTACGGTCAATTAGATATGACTATTGCATCATGTATAATAATTATTTACATAAAATAACGTCCCAAAATAAGAATTATGTGATTACCTTTAGAACGAATATAGCCTAATCTACTTCAATGGAAATAGGAAGAAATGCCGGTAGGAAATTGCTGATAATAAGTTGGTATCACCTCTTGATCCTGAGGGATAATTCCACAGCAGACAGACTTAACTCTTTGATTCAATCTACATGTGAACTCTAACAAGCAATCTGCCGTCATGTTACACGCCACGGCGACTCATTTACGACATGTCGTAATTATCCCGCATTAACGACATTATAGCTGTTGCGTGTTTCTTATCGTTTGATTACGACACCACCGCCTCCGTCTGTAGAGAAGTCAATAGAGTGCAAGAGTGCGATAACTGGTCAGCTGACCTTTACATGACCTTGGGACCTTTTGGTATTCATGACAGAATCATTACGAAGCTGATCAAGGTCTGGACTTTCTGTGCAAACCTGCCTTGCCAAATCGCATTAGTTTTGCTACTCGTGGTGAGTGAACTGGTCATCCGTAATGCGAGACAACGATAAATTGCCATGACATTTGCCAATAAACCCTTAGACTTGGATGAACCCCCGTGCTAAGTGTCTCTCTGATAAACCCGGCCTTCTAATGAATATTGATCAGAATGAACTATGCAAACGTTTATTAAAGGAAATCTTGCTTTATTAAAACCCAATTCAATGACAATAAAGCGTAATATTCTTATGCGTTAAGTAACTGAATCGAAGATGGATACAGTGCTATTTCAGTGGCTAATTTCTGAATTATATATTTATTGATGAATACCTATTCTATAGATATAGTACGATGCTCATGTATCTTTTAATAAATTGCAATAATTGATTATTAACCGAATCGAAGATGGATAAAGTGCTATGTTAGTGACAACTGTCTCGAATATTGAATGATGAATATATATTCTATAGATATAGTACGATGCTCATGTATCTTTTAATAAATTGCGATACTTGATTTTTCACCAAACAAAGCTCATCGGCGTTAGGACACATTTATCCTATAATATACCGAAAGTAATGCAGTACAGCATAGCAAGTGTATGGTCTACACTCTACACAGTATCATATTCAATTGCGCGACAAACATATTTTCCTTATTAACTGAGAACCACTATTAATGTCTCGTACGATCACCGTCGACTAAATAAATACAACAAGATACAATTACTGTCAACAGAAAATCAAGTTATAGATGTCTTTTCACGATGAAAATGGAAGCCTATTTGTAAACAAATTTTGCACTGACATTCCGAACAAACCCGTCAGCCCGAATGCCATCAATAGACGCATAGATCACAATTGTGTCGTGATGAATCGCTAAGGAAAAGTTAATAATTCAAGGCTGGATACATCAATCACACAGAGCTGGCTGGTTGGCGTATAATAGAGAAGGAAACTAGTTTAAAATGAAGTGTAGTTAAGCTAGCCGTAGATCTATAGTTGGACAGAAACTGACTGACGCGAGGGTAACAATAGGAAGTCGACCTAGCGGACACCCACCATAGATCTCATTAAGTAGCTCACGATGATACTATACTATGCAATATACTACTACACCAGCTACTACTATTACTATTACTACTACTACTACTATTATTACTACTACTACTACTACTACTACTACCACCACCACCACTACTACTACTACTACTACTACTACTACTACTACTGTCGTCTACTACTACTACTACTACTACTACTACTAATACTACTTAGTCTACTACTACTACTTAGTCTACTACTACTACTACTACTACTACTTAGTCTACTACTACTACTACTACTACTAATCATATCATAATGTATTTTCACAATACGCCCTCCAAGTGTTGGTATCCCAGTCAATGGATCAACTGCACTCATTTGAACATTGTCAATTCCATGAACAATATTCAACCCCATCCTCGAACCACAGGCTATTATGACTACACATAACCCCCGTCAAATAGGCCATAATAGCCTGTGGTTCGAGAATGATTCAACCCATGATGGTCTTAAGGTTACTGAGTCGTGAACCTAAACAGATAATCGACCAACGTACTTTGCATCAGGTCGCAAGAAGCATTGTCTTACACGCACAAAAAACATCCAATGCTAACTTGATAATCCCAGGGTGAGTAAAGGATCAATACGGCGATACGTAACATCTAGAACACCTAGAACACCTAGAACATCTAGAACGTGTACGCACACAGTCAGAAGCCAAGGCTGAGCATCAAACATTGATGACCACGATGGCCGCACATCACCTTCATGGGTTTCCCTCCTCACGTTAATTGACAAGAAGCCCCACGTTATAGACGTCCGCGGGGAGAAAGACTTTGGGGTTTGAATTCATTTACATCTCTGTCGGGTCCTACTCGCTGAAGGATCTGCAACACCTATAGGCGTGGTGCATTTGTACTGTGTCATATCGTAGAACAGAATGCATGTATTAGGACGTAATGTGTTAATAAACAATCATAGATTCATGCTCAGGAGGAAGTCAAGGTGGGATCATTATCTGAAGGAAATGACCATGTGTTTCAGAGGATGAAATATAGGAGCAGGTTTGATAGATATCAAATTCAAGCTCATGAAATCTCTCTTTAATGACATTCTATGCGCTAGGTTTCATCCCCCAATAGAAAATCTATATTATATGAAATATAATAAATATTAAAATGTTACGAGACCATCCGTAAAAAAATAGCAATGTAATGTTGAAGCAGCGGTAATTGCCCATTTACGGTATTTTTATAAGAGTATGCACCTTGTAACCTATTATTAATGATGAGACTGGTTTGTACACCATAACCGTGCTATACAGACATGATAATAGTGTCAGATATCAATATTAAGGCAAGTAGCCTATTACTGCGGAAGGGTTATTCATATGCTCCTTTCAGCCGTACATAGTAATTATTATCTATCCCCCATCATATTACATTTTTCTTATTAATGTCCATTACGGTCTGAAATAGGCACATTTTATTTGTTCCGTTTCCACGTCATTGTATGGGCTTAGGAAAGTAGTAGTTACTTTGTAATGCAGGAAAGATTTATATAGTGATGTATTTCATATAAATGCACGTCTTATGAAATATTCATATCCGTAATATTAAGATCGACGTAATTGACATTATCCTAAACCTAGAATGGCTTTGTATTTTACCATTTGTTTTGTCATTTAGACATTAAAATTTGGAAGTATAAATAATGTAAACTATTTTAATGTTATTATTTAGTCATATCGTATTAATGCACATTGAATTACATATTATTAGATATTAAGACACATGATGATGATGATGATGATAATGATGATGATGAAATTAATTAACAACAACACCACCATTACTACTACTACTACTACTACGACTACTACTTACTGCTACTACTACTACTACTACTATTACTACTACTACTACTACTACTAGTAGTACTACTACTACTACTACTACCACTAATGATGATGATGATGATGATGAGAAGACTAATTAACAACAACAAAACAACTACAAACTATCAATAAGAATGGCTTAAATAGATACAATAATAATATATCCAGTAAATAGTACGGAAAATCCTTAACGAACGGTATCTGTACTGCTGTTAATATACACTGTAAATATTAAAATACCCAGGTATTCATCTCAAACATAGTTATTTAAGCCAATATTAGATATTTTCCATGATTACACCATGGAGTAGATCTTGGCCGTCTACGTGAACTTCCTGGTACTAACTAGACTCACACTGGAGGTTCCATTGCATGGCCCGCTATCATCTATACAGCCTCCAGCTCAGTCCATCATTGTAGCTATAGTATTAGTTTTCTTTTACTAAGGATGATATAATTAAACAATACTGCCAATTTTATATTACGTTATTTAATCTGATGGCTATAAATGAAAAAGTAGCTATCATTACGTGCATATTGTCATTAAATATCCTACTGTTGAAGGTTAAAGCACTGTCTTTGTAGTGTCACCGGTAGTTGGCATAGGTTTTTATAAGTCTCAAGAAACACGAAAATTTTACTTTATGGTTTTCATTGAAACCTGCACATTAATCAATGTGTTGTATTCCGTCTATCCGTCTATCCGCCTGATCTCACAACAGTATTACTTTCGACTGTGACTGGAACATTTGACCTAGTTCTCATATTCGATCCACAAGAGTTCCAAATTCTGCATCTGTAGTTAGCTGACAAAAATCCATATTTTCTGTATTATTTCACCCCGTATAGTATCAATTCATGCGTTGGCGTAAATTCCCGAGACACTCCGGAAACATACGAAGATCAATATTTCGGCAGGGGACAATACTTCCATTACGAAGGGATCCGTCAAGGTTTGGGGACATCTATAATAATGCGCGACGCGGTTAATTTATTTCCCTGTCAACGTGTCGTAAGCATGCATTCGTAAACACGTGTCATATCATCCGTGAGTAACTCGCATTGTCTGGAAATCGCGAAACTCACTAGTGGTATTACGCCTTTAACAAAAACCTTTTATACTCGATGTTCAAGGAAGCTCTCATATTTCCTCTGTGGCATAGCGGATAATTGACGGTGGAATTCTTGATTTTTGAATACGAAAGTAGATACGTCGCGTGGAAAATAAGAGAAATCCTTTGTATCGTAACATTAAGAACACGCGTTTGAATATCCGACGAGTAAATTATTAAACACACGACAGGTGGTTGTACGTGGATGATATGTAATGTGGTCGTGTTCCTTTAAGCATGATATTAATTATGTTTTCGTTATTGAAACGGTATCGCGACATCAACGCGGAGAAATTGTCGTGTTAATAGGAAATTATGGCATTTATTTATCACATGGTGGCACTTAAAATCATATACCTTGTACAGTTGACCCCCGTTGATCCGCACGATTATACGAGTCAGGCTCTAAACGGTCGGATAGCGAATCAATCGTATATCTCAATCATGATGCAATTGTGAAGAGTTACCTCCCTTCGTTACCGGAAATAAGATTTACTCATTGTTAACGAGATTATACATATTAGTAATACTTTTAAATGTACATGTATTTATAAGGCGTGTTGTTCAATGGGAATACAATATTATAATACTGTTAAAAAAAGTATTTTGACAACGTGAATTTAACAAATCGGGAATATGTTTTTTCTCTTACATTTTTGCGAAATCGTTAAAATTGCAAGCCGCTAAATAAAACCGTTTTACACTAATATAATTGAGCATAGTTGAACTCGGAAGTAAAACAACTGACCAATCAATGTGGACAACACATTAATGATCATTGATCAGATGGTGATATACCAATACTAAGATCTAAATCCTGCCTTCATGACTCTTTAATATTAAAAGGTACAAGGATATTCGTTATATATTAACGATGAAGATCCACCACCTGCCACGAATAGCTCTCGACCCTGAAAACTGGCTTATTAACCTTATCTTGTTTCGTAGTGTCTAAGCAGTAAAGGTCTCGACCACGAATAAGAAGAAGCAGGAAGTGTACACCATACTTTCGAGAACATGTGTATACCATTAACACGAAAGTGGAGTTATATGTAGCGGCCATGGAACTAGAATGTACAGGAGGTGAAAAGGGCCATAAATTTCCGGCTGTCTTGAAAATGGTAACTTCGGGAAATGTGTACGCCGTTTGGCCGTTGCCGCAGGTGTGAGTTTATATTAGGTGGAACATATTATGGTAACATTCTTAAAGGGTTTGAAGATGCCATATGTGTTATACAGTTAATACTTATAAACTATGGTCTGGTAAAGTCTAGGGGATTGTGGATTACTATATTATATATACCGTATATATTGTCTCCATTCTTCTGTAGACCTATTTTCGTTGTTATTGGCTACTAACTAGTATTCCAGACCTGAATACATCAGAGTTATTAAATTATTGTTCCCTATCCACATGCGCTACTTTAATAACATATTTCGTCACATACGACATTTTTAATTGTATATTGTATCACAAAAACGTAATTGATTTACACAAAATATATAAGAATTAACCGTGTGGGTTTACAGAAAATGCATTGTTTACAAAATAATGTAGTGCAATTACCTAGGGTCGCTGTGACCCAATAAAGTTTAAATACATAATAAATAACATCAAGAGAAAATCCTTTAGAGCATAACTATCAATGTCACAATTTAAAATTACAATAAAAGCCACTAAATTCCATGCTATGATTGTCTTTGCTATTAACATGCATCATCAACATATTTCACACGTGTAAGGAAAAGCAGTATTTGTTATTATGTGTTAAATTATCCAGTGTCTGTCTACATGTACGAGCGAAACAGTCTTCAAAGAACGAGTAGACAGTTCCGTCTCCCCACATTACGCAAGTGTCTGTAAACTGCTGTATTTCGTAGCCAATAGTCCACAAAAACGACACCTATTAAACACAAGACGTTTACACTGTTATGACATTAAATGCTACATAAAACAGGATCCATAGACATTTGTACTGTGCATCATAGCATTCTTTGCGATGGTGAACAACAATATAACACAGTTCATGCACCAGAGCAAATCTATAAACAAGAGCAATAGTTATTGCGCAATACATTTTGGACGTAATGCTTTTAAAAACAACTATTGGTGCGAAGTATATATGTTTGATCCATTTTTATGTGATAGTACATAGGTTTTCAATACAGATTGCAATTGCATTTGTTTGCGGCGAGCCATAAATACAATCAATGGTTGAGTTAGTTTTTGTTCATGCACTGTTAGTTTACGATGGTGTATGAAAACGTACTAAACTACCTAAAGGGAATTTACAGGCATATAGTGCTCTTATTTTTAACACAGTAATTCTGTAAGATTTCTAATTGTTTGATGGTAAAAATAGCCTACCTTGTATACATCATCATGACTATTTCGTTGGCAACTTACTGGTTCATCGCCGATTTCAGCATTATTTCTGCGCAAGTACAACACTTTATAAGTTACGCTAAAATACAATATAACCTAAAACAATATACATGTACGAATAAGCTGTAACGTATATATATATATTTATCACATAATATAGAGTTTGAGAGTGCAATAACACCCATTTAATAAATATAAA
>JAUTBV010053438.1:0-20230 GCA_032361325.1 Lepetodrilus fucensis
GTTTTTCTTTTTTGGTTTTCTTTTTTGGGTTTTGTATAGTATTATTGGCAATTTGCTTATTATTTTGCCATGTTTTGTTTCGCAGTTATTTAACAATTATATCAGATATTAATTATGGACTAGTTTTCTGTTTTGTCGTTGGACAAAGAAATCTAAATTGACTTCTACATACATGTAGTATGTAAATAAATTTAATACTCTTTTCATAGTCATATCTGTCCCAGTGATTTATCTCTAGATTAATCAAGATATATAACAATAACATTATTTGGGTTTAGATCCACTTTCAAGATTCTTTCACTTATATCACGGCTTGTTAGTTTAGGGCAGGAGGAAACCCACAAACTTCGTAAGTCCCAGGAAGTTCGTAAGTACTAAGAATTTGCCAAACTGGTTTTCTTCTTATGTTAATTTGTGAAGATATATTTTCTCACTAAGAAGTTCGCAAGTTAAGAAGTTTCGAGAATACGGCCAGTAAACCTGCGAGCACCGGCTGATACTAACAGAGCAAGGATATCAAGATCTAAATATACTAAAATATGTAATAAAATAAATAAATACACGGTTGACTGAAGCATTGTTCTATACTTCGTATCACACGTCATTCGTGTGTCTCATGACATTAGTGTGTCTCATGACATTAGTGTGTCTCATGATATCTGCGTTGCATAGGCATAACATGGTCTTACAAGGCAATAACGTGTAGACGGGTATACTAAGATTCTACTAAGTCTCGGGATGTGTTTTTTTGTCCTGTGGAAAATCTGATTGGCTGACGGGGACTGCTACTAACTGGTAGACTGACAGCTTGCAATAGATTATACACAGGTCTCATGAGAACATCCTCGAAAATACAGGCCATTATGACTACACTAACGTCCGTCAATTCTTTTAGAGTAGTCATAATGGACTGGGTTTTCGAGGATGTCATAAGACAGACTTACGGTATATGCACCCCTTAATCTCAAATGCGATGTATTACGTGGATATTTCGTGGCTCATCGGATGAATTAAATAGAAGTTTTACTATTTATTGTTATATTTTTTACATAGTTTTAAGTAATACGTGGTTCTTGATCATCACTACAAACAGTATGACATACGTGTTTTCCATGGATCCCCTAAAATGCAGAATTGCCTAATATTCGTAACTCAGAAATAGTGTATGAACAGTGCCTGATTCTGTATCATGAGGATGGCACGCTTCAGTTCTCACATCTTGGGTTTTTAAGGGACAGTTGGTTTGTCTGTTGGTGTTATGTCTCCATATATGTCTACTTATGGGTTCATCTATGTCCGTCTTTCGCCGTGTTTACATTAACAGTGTATATCTATCATGTGATAGCTATAGAATAATAATAATGCGTGTATTTAATATTGCACCAAATCCATCTTCGAAAGATTGTCAAAGCGCTACATTTATTTATACATAGATACTCTACACTTTTGATATTCTCGAATTCGTGTGATAACTTAAACTAGACTCAACAGTTAGAGTAATATGATTATTAAAATGATGAACTTTTAATACGGTCATTAATCATTATTTGACATATTGTATAGCATTTTACTCAATGTAAGTTTGATGTATTTCTTTGATTAGACTAATTATTATACATATATATTGATTATCAATAGTTTGAACACCAAGTAATATTAGCTCATCGTACCTAATTTGGTGTCTCGTTAATTTATTATTATATTGATAATCCTCAAGATTAACAGTTTATACTTCGTCACATTGTTGTATTACTAATACAGACCGACTATATCAAGATATAATAGTATAACAATTAAATAACCTGAAATCAGAAAACAAAACATGTTGTGCTCTACTTACCTGTATCTAGATGTCGCACCAGCTCAACTCATTCAATTAATCCGAAAACACTTAGTTAAAAAATGTGATGGATATTTTTGGGTCCTAATTTCATAATCCACGAGGGAAACAAGGGAAGATTAACGGATTAACACCTCCAAATTACGAGACATGTGTTGAGCGCCTTTGTAAATCCTCCTACAATGGGCTCTGATAGAAACTGACACCAAATGTTGGGGGTACCACGGTTTGAACCCTTATGTGGAGAAAGCGAAATGGTGGTCGATACTTTAGTTTGGATTAATTTAAAGCTGTTTGCAAATGTGTGTTCGTGCTAGTTAAAACAATAGAAATCCTTGTTCTAACTGTTGGGAAGGCTTCTTTAATGGCGCTTTAGACAGTAAGCATATTTACTCCGCAAACATTGCTCAAGACGAATGGAACACCACGCTTCGTAAACTGGTCTTGGATATACTTTACGTTGCGGTTTCGACGTCCTAAGCCAGTGTAATCTCGCTATTAGAACCTGGATGTAATATTTGGTTACATTCCATTACCTCGTAAAATCAAACAGTTTTTTTAGATGCCAAAATTGAACCTAAATTGTGGTTTCGTTGGTAAATCTAGAGACTCTGAGAACTGTTATTGGCTGAGTAGGAAAATGACCTGTTGATATATAGAAGCACAGAGAGATATATGTTGATCGATATTATTATATGATGCTACAAATATGTCAAATGAACTAAAATAATGACACTCTCGTTGATGACAGTTTCATTTCATAAAGTTAAATTGTTTAGGCCATTTATTGACAAGTAGCAATTCGGCTTTCAGCAACACTACAAGTTATTGGTTGTCGTTCTATAGATAAAGTATTCAAATATACACGAACATGCATTCCACGTGTATGCAAACGAATACGAAAACATATACTAGCCGAAAATCGTCCTCATACATGCGCGGTTCGTCAAGTTAATACCGTAGTTCGCACGTTATTTTGAGTTCTGTATTGATTTTTACCTTTTATTCTTTGCCGTTTCATGTGTGCTGTTCGTATCAAGTTACCTCAATTCCAGTTAATTGTTTTAATTAACCTTCCTACTGATGTGACCACGGGAGTTGCCGTTGCCGTATATATTATAGATAATAACTAATCGAGAAGGTAGGACTAACAATTGTTTTCGTCAGATATTGTGCGTTTCTTGTGTGGGACAGTACATGTACAAATTTATTTGTGCAAGTGCAACATCATTTCACAATTTATTCATTTGTATTTGGAAATACAGTAATAAAATTATGTTATTTTTCAACGATGTTGGTCATTGTTGGTCACTATGATGGAAGTTTCCATAAACAATACTCCATATTCATATTCACTAAAAAGTAAACGTAAATATGCGAGAGAAAAACGTACATAAAGTAAACTTAGAACACTGGTCTTCCTACAACGATCCCTTCAGAATGCAATATACAATACATATGTATATGTGTATGTATGTATAACCAATAAATAATAGCCTACTTCAAATTTAAACTATAGAAGCAGAAAATACCAAACATTACCAAAATCAATAAATTGAATTTTGATACTATGCACGAACAAAGCTATTATTACGAAGACGTAGCCATTTTGGAAAACCCGTACATAATCTTGGATCACATAGTTGTCTCGGAATATCTCAAACTGAGCTTCAACACTGATCATAATACGAGTAATTACCCCTCCGCGTGTCAACTGCCCAATGGCGGATCTCACTAATAGGAACTACCTTTTGAGTTTTGATATAACGACGCGAGGACACGTGCGTGTCTCACCTTCAACGTGAGAAACCGGAACTACAATAATGGATCTCAGCAGCGTATTGTATGGCCGAAGGCGGGCTGGCAGCTAGACTACGTACAACGGGACATGAATTCGATTGTTGGTACCCACAAAGCGCTACCGTATCATGTTCGCATAAATATAACTGAGGAAAAGTGAGTTAGGCCGATTTTATTTTAATGGTAAAAATAATAATGTGCATATTAATGTTGCGCCAAATGCATGAGCAAAAGCATGCTATAGCGCTACATGATGAGCCACAGGTGGTGTATGTGGGTGGGGAGGGGGGTGAAACTTGGAAGCTCACCTTCTAACACATATAAATATGTTTTATTTGTATACGTATGTATCCTTCATTTCGGTCGATCGAGAGAGAGAGAGAGAGAGAGAGAGAGAGCGAGAGAGAGGGTGAGGGAGGGAGGGGGAGAGAGAGAGAGAAAGAGAGAGAGAGGGAGGGAGGGAGGTGGGAGAGAGAAAGAGAGAGAGAGAAAGAGATAGAGGGAGAGAGAGAGATAGAGGTAGAGAGAGAGAGAGGGAAATAGGGGAGAGACAGACATGACAAACAGAGATAAAGAAAGACTGATAGAGAGGCAGACAAGGACAGATATACAGAGGGAAATACTGAGAGAGAGAGAGAGAGAGAGAGAGAGAGAGAGAGAGAGAGAGAGAGACATACATACAGACAGATACAGACAGATAAATAGAGACAGATAGAGATATAGACAGGTACAAAGAGACAGTCAGTCAGACAGACCGATACATGGAGAAAGGAAATAATGCATTTCCCAACATCCACAAGGACACGTTTACACAAATAAAATACCAAATTACAACTTCTCCCATCCCACGAAAACTCGAACCTACTCCCCGTAGTTCCTGTCTGGCATAAAAACCCGGGACGGGCGCCACGGCGGGTAACGTAGGGTATCTCTAGTCGTGCAATTTTCACGTCGAGGCGGTCTCATGTTTCATTCTTGGCTCTGATGAACTTTTGAGAGCCTAATTGTCTATTCATACCTGGGACTTCTACAACAGGACGTCCATCATCCGTCCAAATGTTTTGGTGTCGATATCAATATTTGATTGACATATGTAAATATCAAAAGGTACGTATGCTGTCGGATCTTTTGATGAAATGACATAAACGTTCGTGCATGCGTACAAAAAGTATGGACTACAATCTTTGACAAAGGTATGTAATTTGGTGGTAGGATTCGAAAGTGGGTGCGATATGCGCATGTCACTGACCATCTGTCAAGCGAGTGAAGTGGTGTACATTTCAAACCAGACAAGGAAGTATTCATACGCTTGTGCTTTATGGTGTCGAGACACGATATTGTCATACAGACTTTAAAGCGGGTACTGTTAGTTAATACGAATCCGTTTCAAAACTATCCGTTTACATCTATTGTTGTGAAAAATCATCGAGAGAAGCTGAATTATCTGGTTGGGTATCAGTGAATTGATTGCAATCAGTCATGAAATTCACAGTAGGAAAAAAATGTTAATTAACGGTGATCGAACTGGAAGATATGATTGACAATCTGTACATTCACTGAAATGAACTCTCTACCATGTTGTCCTAGGCTCACCTGTACGAAGGGGCGTAACTCTAAGGTAACCTTATCTCCATCCTTAGTCATAGACTACACCGTTGCTAAGGTGGCAGTTATGGTTGTCTTTCGAGTTACGCCGTTTCATACAGGACAGGATAACCCTGGGTATCATTTCTCGAAGCTCTCATATCCACTATGAGATCATAGTGCTCTCGTGAGTGCACGATCCCCATGTATTAGAGATGGCCACGAGAGTCCTTATGGTCTCGTAGTAGATATGAGAGCTTTGAGAAACGATACCCTGGTCGTATACTGTCGACGTGGCCTGAATTAGTCGGCGCGCCATGTGATTTTACTATAGCAGGAAGTGACGTATACATCGTTTTACATCCGGAGTACAGGTACGACCCCTTCGTGAAACGCCGGCCAGATGCGTGATTTTATGGGGTAAAGTAGAGGGTTGGAGGTGTGGTAGAATGAGTACCTCAGCAAGGGTTTATCATATACTTATACTAATCACTTGAATCGTATTTAATCGAGTTGAAATATGTTTAGGAAAATAATGTTACATTGAGGTACAGATTTAGTAGTGAATGAGTATTCCTACAACGATGTGGCGGCGTGATGGGTTGGGGGTGAGGGTGGTGTTTTGGGGGCACACATTCTTGAACCAACCCCTAGTTTCCTCAACGTTCTGTACAGTAAACTGGACGAGTTGTATCTCTAGAGAAACCAGAAGCACTGTTGTAGAAAGTGTATTAATAAATTTGAAAATATGATGCTGCTTGATTTAACACGATGGACACAGAAGAAAATCTATTATATAATAGTTAATGTGTCTTTGTATGGCGCATACACGGGGGCATTCCGGAATTTGAGCAGATAGTTGTGTACTCTATACACATGTGTACATCACATATATAATTAAAGTAAAAATTGCTATGTAAACTTGTACGAGGAAGTGAATGGTAAAAATGCATCATGTTATATACCTGCGCACCTGGTGCAAGCAAAGGAAACATAAAACACGCCAACAATAAACACAATAAAACATTCGATAACAACTGTATACGAACATACGAAGGCAAACAGATGCGCGTATTACATGTGTATACAGTGTGTATACATTGTGTATACACTGCTCACGCGTTCTTGTGCAAGTTTGTAATCAAAGTAGCTGTGGTTACTCGCCAGTCTCCGGAGGACGTTATAATAAATAGCCTTTTGTTGGTTAGAACTGCAGCTCATTGAAAACACTGAGAGCTTGACCCGTGTAACCTCCGAGCGTTAATTAACATGCGCAATCAACTCACAATACCTGTTTGCGCTAGCATACCTGTTAATTGGCGTATAATGTTTGTGGAAGTTTTTTTGGGGTGTTTTAACCAACGCGATTCCTTCCTGTTGACATTTCCAACGTGATCAAGGTAGCATGTTAATTATATTTGGCGATTAATTTTACATTTACATGTTAATTCAAATTAAGCGGGACAAAAATGTGTTTTTAAATGTTTCGGTTATAGCGTTCGTGTACCAGCGTATTTGCAATGATAAGATTTTTTAATATTTAATAAGCTTACCTTGGTTTTCATATTAAATACATTAAGGTATCCCAGTCTTCAAATTCCATTGTAACATATCTGTTAATTAATCTCCAATCGTCAAAATGTTCATCCGCGAAAGGTTAATCCTCGAAATGTAAACGGTCTAAATATGCACAATCTTCAGTGTTGAACACAAACACAAACTAATTATCATAACCGTGTCGTAGAATCACGACTTCACCCTCAAAATGTCAAACACCAGTCAGACTGAAAACTATTTTTAAAAGTACGCATGTAGATCGTGTGTCGAGATCCACCTGCGTAATTATTAATAATCTGATCGAAAGACTGGACAATTACCATGTCATTTACTAATCTTGACACAATCGCACCACGCGAAGTACGTGTATTGTGAAAGGCTTGCTAATTGTCGCTTACGATAATGAAGGGTTAATTATTGCGGTTTCCCTTATAATATAAGACAAGGGATATATTTTACGTGTTTTGAACTCAAAGAATATCCAGGTAATATATTCGTATGTAAAGACATCATTCTAAGACTAACTAAGGTTACTTGTCGAGTTGTTTAACTAACGTTAACTAATAGTTAAGTAACAAAATGATGACCAATACTACATTATAATATATACTCAGCTAACTTAATTAAAGGCATACAATCGTGGTTTGTTAATATGTTTCATGGTCAAATGTATTTTACTTGAAAGTATGTGCATTGTAATTGTCTACATAACTTTGGCATAAGTATAATTCACAACGAGCTACATTTTCAGCATTCCCCACGGGTTTTCAATATTTTCGTATTTCAATGTTCCTTTCTTCTTCTTTTTTTTATCTCGCAATAAAAAAAATATGTAAACATGAAAAAGATATGAAAAAGTTGAACTAGTTCTGTTTCTGTTTTAACTTGACATTCTTTATTTTTCCTTTTTATTACTTTTTAATTGGCTTTAATTTACATTATAGCTAATCCATTTCCCTCTAAATTTACTCTACCCTATAGTTTGCTAAAATAATTATTTGCAATTCTGTTTTATTTTTGCAGACACGATAAGCTCTCCAAACAGGTCATTCTTATCCATGTTTAAACATGTTTGGTTTTCCTAGATTAATTATTTCCCCGGGAGGATTCAAGCATCGTAATATCGATCAAATGTACTTTTCACGTTTAAGCAGTCATATCGTTGTTTTTGGTTCTTTTTACAGTATTGAACCAAGATCAACAACAGAATTGAATATAATTCAAAAGTTGCCGTTCGCGGTTAATTGTAAATGCAGTTTATTGGTAAATCTGGGTCGTCGACTCAATAACAAAATCTAACTACAAACATCACGGTAACAAGATTCCTCCCAAAAGCACGTATGCATGAAAACTGAAACTCCGAATCATTCCGAAGTCCGTCTCCGTGTCACATGTCCGTCGGAATTGCTCGTTTCTTTGTCCAATCATATTTGCCGGCCATTCAAGGGACATAACTCAGTAAATAAAACGTCCGACCGCCACTATGAAGATTGAATGGATCCCAAGAAAACGAAGTGTCGTAGTGTTGAACACCCAACTACTTCGACTTCATAGCAATCAAAGTGACACTTAGTAGAAATGTTTGAACTCCGATTGTGAATTATTCTAACACCTGCTCCTCTTTTGTTTAAGAAAGAATCTCGGAGACTGAAATTCTCGCCAAATGGCAGCCATGTTTGTCTTGTCTGCGCTGCGCTAACACTACCCAAAGAAAACACTAAGTGCGGTTGATTTTTACCCCCTAGAATAATGCAATGAAAGTGATCGTCTTTAGTGCTCCGAGTGACATCTCGCGCGTGTCTTACATTTTTCCTTAAGGAATATCTCCACAGAATTTGGCTCATTCACATTGACGTGGGACATTTTGGGACTTAATTTAGAAAAGCGGACGGGCAGCACGTTGAAATATCTGTAATGAGTAGGATAAAATTAGCTAACTTAAATATCTGCGGGAAACAAAGGAATAATTATTTAGTGTTTAGAGCGAAATAAAACAGATAGAGGGCATACAAATATTTATACGGTAGTTTTCATCGGGTTCTTTATAGTGTTGTTTTGGTATTTACTGACAATGATAATTTGTTTAATGTATTTAAGAAAGTTTTAATCTTGTGAATAACTATTATTTGTAAATAGCATTCGTATTATCTAGTCCTATTCATATACCTTGGTGGAATTTTCTTTCTATTTATGATTTTGCTCACCGCCGTTTTTGACAAAGTACGTATGCATAGTAGGAGTGCATATATAAAAACATAGGTACCGGTATTTACTGGATGAAAATTGGTTATATTTCTTATGTAAACAAAACGAAAATCAGTATCATTCCTTGAAATTTGAAAATCATCCGTTACAACTAATACCATACCACGCATGCAATTAGTCATTTTAACATGTCCATCAAACCAACGGGCTCAAACAGATCAATCATGTCTATTTATTAACCATCAGCACGAGTACACATGTCCTGATTTCGTCCTCAAATACTTTTGTAATTCAAACACAGACAATAGGGAAGCGCGGTAAATCACGAAGACGAAACGCTGCATCTCCCTTCCCCAATACCCCTCTTCCCAGATTTCCTGTAACGTTAATGAGGAAATGTTAATTAACGCACCTGGATTGACTGTTTACCTGGACAAGCGTCTGTAGGCGGTGTCAATACCTGAACAGGTAGACTCGGCGTCAGTGGATGTTGACGATGCACAATGACAATAATCGAAGTCCGCGTGCTACGTCGGTTTACTTGTTCTATCTAGCATCAAGGAAAGTTTTGAATGTCATGGGATTTGTTTTATTGGTGTATGATATTTCCTGATCGGTTTTTGTGCGTTTCGTGATGGATTACTCTCTGTGGCAGATATAGTGTGTCCTCGTATTGTATCTATGTTTCTCTCCGTGTGGCTCTATCTGTCCTCGACACGCCGGATTTCGCCTGAAGGGTCGACAGATGATCGAGGGAATGTGGACATGCGTAGCGTAATCGGTGCATGTTTGACAAAGATATTATTATGACAGGTCGATAACTCGCTAAAATAGACCTCGACTGCAATGACACATGCATGCAGCTTAATTCGCCAATCACATTAACATGTAGGCCTACTACTACTACTACTACTACTACTACTACTACTACTACTACTACTACAGCTACTACTACTACTACAGCTACTAACTACTAGTACTACTACTACTGCTGTTGTTGTTTCTGCTACTACTGCTAATAATAATACTCATTATTAATAGTATTATTACCATTAATAATAATAACCAACAAACAGATATTTATGCTCGTTTTGTACTAGTTCATAGCTACAACTACAAATTACATTCACTTGCCATACGTAGTAGTAGTAGTAGTAGTAGTAGTAGTAGTAGTAGTAGTAGTAGTAGTAGTAGTAGTAGTAGTAGTGGTATTAATGAAGCAGCACCAAGAGTACCAGTAAGTATACATATCATGATTACAATATGTGCTACAAGGAGGTCAATGCACAGTCAACCTCTAATTCTTATCAAACCCGTGACAGCATTTTTACACACTGCTGTAAATTGTATAGGACTTTTCCATACAAATCTCAATCCACCACACTAATAACAGCCGTGTAATACAACAACCCTGTCTTATCCCCCTACAGCAAATCCAAATGAAACCACACGAGAAATATCACACACTGAAGTAGCCCGTTATCAACAAGTACAGAGTGTTAATTGCCCGTATCACTGATATATCAGCACCGTGTTTATTCCTGGGTATGTATATTGTATGATATCGCCTGGCTAGCTCTTCATATCCTTCGTGGAGGCTTGTCATTCTCGCCTCTGACATTACCAGATTAGACTCCTTGTGTTTCAAGATGTGTAGGCTTCATTGGAGTCCTTCAGATAAGGTTCTTTGAAGGCAAAGACGGGGAAGATATAAAGGGGGGTTTTGAATTCACATTGAGTGGGTGTTACTTGTAGGTATCTATGAATGGTCTATATACGTATGCTTATTGAAAGCTATGCAGGGGTTCAGTAGACATGTCTGTCTTCTGTGTACTAGACATGTAGGATACAAGTGAGGGTCTGTCTAAGTGACTGCACTTTGAGATGCCGTTACTCTTAGACGAGTAAGATGTAATACATGTATCTACTTGTACTGCACTTTAGAAACATATTAATTTCAATAGCGGTGGTAATGTTGATATATACATGGTATATGATGCGAAAGATAGCTAGTCAATATGTGCTGAATATATCTACATTTTCAATTAACATACAGGGACACGTTCGTGGTTCAAGACCCAAAGAGGTTTCAAAGATTCTGTTTTCGCGGAAGGCGTGTGAATATGTTCTCAATATTGTAGCGTTATATTTTTTTTTAATATACACTTTTAATAATCAGATTGTATTTATAAGCACTATTATCTTTAGAAATACTGATAGCTTAATTAAAATTACTTTTTAAATATTACCGTTGTTTTGAAGTACTAATATATTCCAGCCAACGTATTTTTTTCACTAAATAGGGATGTGTACAACCTAAGGCTAAATCAACATATAGGCCTATTACAGTTAGCGTTCTCTTTGGAATTGACAGCAGTATAATTATAATGGAAACATATTTTGCATTATTTATCCTACGTAGAGTAACCGCGTGGCCTTGTAAATGTATACACACGCGTTCAATTGACAAGTCACATCTGTTGCATTTACTAATCCTGGGAAAATATGCCTCTTTTAAAAATCAACTGAAGCAATTCCAGTAAATGTACCCACAATTAAACGTGTCTGGTTTTGAATTGCATCCATATGGGCCATTATCGTTTAGAATTCGTTCAAATATTACGGTTATGTATCAAATAATGTCGTACTTACTGGCGCAATGTACAATGAACAATACAAGCAGTGATTTGTGTTTGCGACAACCGACACCGAAATCCGTCATCTTAAGGACGACAAGTTAAGAACGCGTGAAACGTCAAAAACAAGTTTTGCATTTTATGGATCATGAACAGGAGGTTTTCTGTGTGTTTTGGGTTTCACTGACTTACTATTCATCTATTCCTAACACGCGCAGTGGGTGAGAAAAAGGTAACAATCAGGTCCAGAATGAAAACTAAATGATCCGTTGAAGCGGAGTCAATCTTTCACCGGGGTGGGTTTTACATAGTGTAAGCAACACCCCGATGGAAAACCACCTGTTCTCTTTATACACGCAAACAACACACATCTAGATGCAGTTCAGGGACATTTGAATTGCATCCATCCAATGCGGCACCCATTGACTTGAGATATAAGAACCGTCCCGATCTTTCACTGGGATGGACTTTACAGAATGTAAGCGTCACCCCGATGAAAAAAACACATGTTCGCTTAATACATTCATGCAAACAGCATACTTAGATTCAGCTCAGGTAAATGTGGCGCCCAACGCGGGACCCACTGACTGGAGATATAAGAACCGTCCCATTTAGTTGACTGGTTTATGATTGTAGCAGCTTTAGATACTATTTATGTGGAATCTGCGGGGGATAATCTCGTTCTCTTCGGATGACCGTGATTTAGTCCAGGGATAGGAGACAGGTCACGAGAGAGCACGTTGCTATCTGTGATTATACGGGTGCCGCACCGGTCATCATTGTCGGTCACCTGCCCGTCCAGTCCGGTTGACCATGGGTGTTCATTTTGGCCGGACACCACAATACCCGGATTAAAATTAGCTCTCAAATGTCCACATGAATCTCCGAGTTCACCTGCACGGTGAAATAGACATGGGTATTTTGTTTCTGCATCCACGTCGGTTGTCTCCCTTGGTATATAAATTCAGAGTAAAATAGGAACGGTAGCTTTGTGGTCGTGAAATTGATCAAGACTTATGACAGGTATTTACCGATTCTGATTGCGGTGATTATACATGTCGGGGGATAGCAGGTGAAAGATAGACATCTGCAGACAACGCGCAAATGGAATGGGTTTTTTTACGATACTAATATGAGCCGTTGACATAAATATCGCTAAATGTCAAGAAATTGAGATTGTGAGAATGCCACCCCGGTCGCCATATTTCACAGTTTGGAGACAATAGCGGAAGTAGATCTACATGTTATTTGGTGGGAATGAAACTAAATGACTTGTGCATCCTTTTATATACTTTCATTGTCTACATAACACCCGTCAATGACCAGGGCCTGTATTCTCTAACCTTCATAAGTCCCACTAAGAAGTTCGTAAGTACTAAGAATTTGTCTAACTGGTTTTATGCTTATGTCAATTTTAAATAGATATTTTCGGACTAAGAGGTTCTTAAGATACGAGAATACCGACCCTGGTCTGCGTTTAACGAAATGGTCGTAGGCCTACTGTAGTCCAGGCATAAATTAAGGCGTATACTCTGCTTTTAACTGCAGGAAATGACGTAAACCTAGATTTACGCCAGGCCTATCTTTGCGACCCTATTGTGTACGCAGACCTTGTCCTGGGCCTTGGTCGAGTGTTTCAGAGGTTAGTGATTTTATAGTTAGGCCTACTTATAATATAGCTGCTTGGCTTTTATATAATGTAGGCTACTGTATATGTATTTGTTTGCACTCCTTATGAAAGTATAATAACGATGTAGAATCGTAGATGTCCTATGGGAAGTTATTATAGGATTTTGATAATGTTTCGGAACTTCCTGTTATTTCACTTCCTGTTACATCGATCTATCATATCTGTATAAAGATTACATATTCATGGAATTCGTCATCCTTTAATTACGTTCACATTTCAGTGTGGTATTATGCAGCGAGTCCTTGTGTGAGAGGATGAGAATTCGTAAGTTTTTTTGTATAAACAACATAAAATGCGTTGTTGAATTTGATTGTCCTCATAGGTGCCACAGTATAAAAACACCTCCATTCAATTCGTATTCAAGAAGTCTTGTTCCCACTGTCAATGGTCAAATTGATGGTTCGCGTTTTCACGATTCCAAGGGAGATAACTCGTCAGCACACCGGTGTGAGACATTTTTCTCTATTGTCACATGACTGGGAATTGAATGAATAGCTCCGCAGAAAATGACGGTAATTTTTAGAAAGTCGCCACCTGAAAAGGGGCCCTTAAGGTACGACTGGGTTGGCCCTTAACACTACCGTGGTGTCTGTAATTGAGATTGTACTAGGTAGTGTGATCTATTGTGCCTATGATTGAAACAGTCGTAGCTAATGATATACTGTCAAAAAGAACTCAAGGAATGATGCCAATAGACCTGCGGTTTTTTCCTGGGAATTGGTTTATACCTGCAGGTAGAAATGTAGCAGTGAAATCCGACACATCTATGATTTGACGGAGGTATGGAGGTTAATGTTCTCGCTGTGAAAAGTGATTGAATAGGGTGAGTGAGATCATATCTGTGAGTAAATGAGTGTTTATAAATGACTGTGTGTCTGTTAACAAGATAGTTCAAACAATGACGTAGATTAGTAGCGGTAGTAGTAGTAGTAGTAATAGTAGTAGTAGTAGTAGTAGTAATAGTAATAAAATTAGTAGTAGTAGCATTAGTAGTAGTAATAGTAGTAGTAGTAGTAGTAGTAGTAGTAGTAGTAGTAGAAGGAGGAGGAGGCGGAGGAGTAGTACAATTTAAAATTATTATTATTACAATTAGTATTATGATTATTTACAATTATTGTTATTAATATTACAATTAGTATTATTATTATTAAATAATAATAATATTAGTATTATTATTATTACAATTATTATTATTATTCTCATAATACAAAATTGAGACAGATGGCATGAAGTGGTGTGAAATATAATTAATCCTGTCGCACGCTTGTATTTCTACTAAAATAAACATGGGATCTTCCTAGAAAATCTCCGTTTTCAAATCCTCGTAAAATTTGATTAACGATGCATGTGATTCCATCAGTCTTTAATGGGAGGTTTAATTTCCTACTCTGTAGAATGGACACCTTGAAGGTCTGTAATTTGCAAGTGTACTCTAATTCCCATGGCCACACCGTGTCCGGGTAGACCGTACACTGACCATATCGGATGGACACTGGTCAGAGGGCCACTTTCACGAAATGAATGTAAACTTAGGTTGGGGTACTGTTTGTGTTTGGCGATTGGTTGAGCGTCTGTTTCTAGAATACAAGTAATAAGCATGGTTTACTTATATCTTTGACCATGACATACATATTATTGAGCATGGTGTATAATACAGGGGATACTGATACCATTCTGCAATAGATATACAATGCAGATTGGAAAAGTATGCTATGGAATGCATACAATGATCCTTGACAAAGTATAAATACTTCTAACGAGTATCACAGGATTGTAGTTCTTCATGTTGCTTTTCCGCATCTTTTTATGAAATAGAAAGTTACCTTGGGCCAAAATTACAAAATGGTTTGTTTACCCTCACCCGACCGACTGATGAAAAAGACCCCGAGTCCAAATATTCTATCAGAAAAGACAAGTTGTACATTATTTATTTTTTCAGGAAGTCAGCCGTTATGTTTATACAAGTGTAAAAATATAAACTTTCTTTGTGCCAAGAACAGAAAATATTCCTCATACCTACCCATCTGTGAAATACATGGTCGGCTGAGGGGAAACAAGCATATCTTTCATTATGGCCTTGACACATTGATATTTGAAAGTTGATATATTATGCTCTTATCAGAACACGTACGAATACCTTACAATTATGGCATGATTGCACAGTCTCTTATAGCACTGGTGCATTATTGTGATTAGTTTATTAAATGCATAGTGTGTGCGTGGGGGTGGGTGGGGGGGTGGGGTGGGGTGGGGGTGTTATGTTTGATCATAGATCGTGTGCATATGAAGTATTATATGAGAGAGTAAGCCATGATTTCAATCTCAACAACAAATGAACACGGAAACACAACTCCGAGAGACAAAGGTAAATCAACTCTACAAATATTTTATTAACAGATTATTTGTGAAGTTGGGCCCCAGGTGATGCACGTGCTGCCACCAGGTGGGGAGTGGACACTCACTGTCTACACTGACCAGTGTCCGACGGCCGGACATGCAGGCGAAACTCGAGAGGGTCTCTAATTACTAAATGAACCCCCGCCCTTGTTTCGCTGCGGCTTGCATGTTTCCAGAAGAACGTGAAGCATGCAATCTCTCTGGGAGCGGTTCCTGATAATTACTAACAAAGAACCCAGCTATATACAATGTTTAGCAGGCAAAGGATCTCAGACTGAAATTGGATACGTGGGTTTAGCACAGGAGTACACAGTCGACTGTGAATCAAAGGCAGAGAAACGTTTGTGTTAGAACTCTGGTGAATTCGGAACCTTCATTGTTTATTTCATATGACAACAGATCTAGAATTGACTTTCATCCTTCTGACAATTGAAATAAACCGTGTCCTGAGAACTTTCACTTTTCCTGTACTATTTAAAACAATCACAGAGATTTAAATTAAATTATTAGTTTGGGAAATTGAATTTATAATGTAAACTTCCTATGTTTATGCTTTAATTGGAGATGTGTGAACCGGAAGTTGTGTGACGGTGTAAAATAGATCTAGATCAAAATATGCCATATGGCACCAAATAAAATTCCTATTTAAACATGGGTGTAGACTGAGATTTGAAACCCTTTTTACAGTTTGAGGTAAACCTTACCACAGTTTGAGGTAAACCTAATTACTACAGATTGAAGTAAACCTTACTACCGCTTCAGGTAAATCCTACTACAGCTTGAGGTAAACTGTCACACTGCAGCTTGAGGTAAACCATACTACAGCTTTACATAGGCTAAATCATATTACAGCTTGAGGTAAACTGTCACACTGCAGCTTGAGGTAAACCATACTACAGCTTTACATAGGCTAAATCCTACTACAGCTTGAGGTAAACCGTCATAGTGAAGCTTGGTGTGTCATCAACCCTCAGAACAACGTATGTTGACAGAACCCTAAATAAAAGTACATACATGTATTATCTTGTGTGATTGCATGACATATCTATCGACAACAACATACAACAATCGTAGCTGTTGGTAGAGACTCGGATGATCCTAACTATGCTGAAAGTGGACGTGGTCAAGAATTTGACGACATACTGAAAGTCAAAGTGGACATCGGTTAATTTATAGGTTGACTTCATCCCTACAGACACCACATTACAAAGACCACGGTTGATGGCCCAGCCTTCCTTCGGGAAGACCCACACCACCGGGAGTCGAACCTCCCCGCGGAGAGTAATTATAACTACCTTAATGTAAATCTGCTGGACTCCATTCAAGCGAAAGCTCTATGAAAGCATTAGTTAGTATCGGGATTACAAGTCTGCAACAGAGGATGCCCGTATAGATGGGGAGTCTACAGGCAAAACGGGTTCGTGAATAAATCTTCACGAACCGTGGAAAGCAATGAATTAAATTATGATTGGTTACTGTGAAGATAGGGAAAATATTGGTGATATGAAATAGAAATGAATTGATGCGATCGCTGAGTACATCTTGTAATTTTTGCCCCTTTGTATTTCCAAGCGAAAAGGAGTATTGGTTAGATATAAAAGCCACGTAGAGATGAGCATCCGTTTGTAGGCAACATATTTTCTTTGCTTATGCTATTTAGCCTATCACTGTATATTGAAGTATATTGTTGGAATTGTATATAAAGACATTATATTGTATTGTATTGTGTGTTCTCTAAGTCACTATAGTTTGATTTACTTTAATAATCTTCTTCTATCGAGATGACATTTGTGGAATATATTGGTCTGTAAGTTATAAGTAGCTTTCTGACACTTTTAATATTTTTGTTAATAATGTAACCAACGTCAAGGACACAACAATTTTGCTCTGTTTGTTTGTATATTTTCATTATGTCTCTCTCAGGGTTTTTTAACAGTCATGGTTTAAAGTTCATAACAACAGATACCACTGTCTAGTAAGTATTCAATTATTAATATTTTATACCAGTAAATGTTGCTTATATGTGCATTGTCCGTACTTAAAGACCTTTCAATCAGAAATATAATTTTAGAAGCCATCATCCGTAATATAAACATGATAAAGTAAATATTTATTTTATATTATTATCACGAGGCATCTTGTATCTTGGTCTAGTGCGTAACTTCTGGTAAAACTACGTCGACGTCTGATGCTGCCGTTCAGAAATAAAACTTCAAGAAACAAATGTAAATTCTAGAGAGAATCTTTATATTTTATTTCTGTCTAATAATTATGTCTAGAGAAACAAATCACGATATCTAAAGACACTTGGTTAATAATAATAATATAATTCATGTTACCTATCATACAGCTTCATCGAATATATAACAACATGTTGTTTTTCTGTATATTTTCATTTGTAATTATTAAATATTAGAACAGGAGACACATTTCACAAATCATTTCTTGCGAAAGAATTTTACAGATAAGACTTTTATTCACTTTCAACTGAATTTGTAAACGATAACTGATCTCTAGAAAAAGTAATGCAATCTTTTAATTCTATATTTTGTATAATTACTAATAAATAAGTAAATCCTTATTAATGTGGAATAGTCGTGGACAGAGTATATATACTTGGCTAATGCCTTCAATCAGGTATTTTGCCACGTGTGTGACATGCCCCCGTATTAGAATGAGCATTTCATTTCTTACAAAGCAAGGAATACCGGTACAATCTAATCTGCGCACGACAGAACACCAAGCTAGACAAACAGAAGCCTTGTTAATTTATTTTAAATGTTCTAAAGTTACAGAAAAGTGTAAAAATATATTATTATTTTTTATGTACATATTATTTAATAAGATGGGGTGTGTTTTTTTAAGAAGAACTGTCAACACATAATACTTTAGTTTTATTAGTCTTTATTATATCCTAACCAAATGGAAAACATTTGTTTTAATTAATAACCTCTGGTTATTCAAATACCAACACTGACGCTAGCGTAACCCAAATCAATATCAATCTCAGTAGGAGATTATTGTCATTTTACTACCGCTTCACTAAATATTGCATGTCATTTACCACTAATGTTTTAGTAATATTTAGAGATTATTATTTTTCTTTAGGAATAATTTCTCAGTACAAATTATATGTAGTTCTTATAATACATAAAACGCTATGTTGTTATTTGAAGTACGTGTCATCTTCATAATAATATAAGAGTAGTATCTACTAGTATTTACATTTGAATCATTGTTCATAAATTGTAAGTAAATTCGACTGTGATAGCAAAGTGTGGTGTCCATGAGTGTTCAGCTAGAAAAGATTTGACATATCTGACTTACTTTAATTTTATACTACGTTTTACTTTGTTTTCGGACCTTGGAAGTATAGTTTTGAAACTAATCGGTAGAAAGGAAATATACTGAAAATAAAATGGATGAGGCGCTCATAAAATCCATCTAATCTTTTTTCAATATTATTTTTAAATCCGGTACTTGTTTAAAATGAAATATTCCAGTTCTTTTAATTATATTGTTGTTGTTGTTGTTGTTGTTGTTGATGATGATGATGATTATGATGCCATTGTTGCTGCTGCTGCTACTGTTGTTGTTGTTGCTGCTGCTGCTGCTGCTGCTGCTGATGCTGATGCTTCTGTTATTGTTGTGCTGCTTGATTCAGATTATATCGTTTATAGCACATATTTTTAATGTAAATGTTCAGACTAACTAACTTTTAAGTAGTCATTATAACGTATATTTCTCTTGCTGTGTACCTTATACGCTGATGTATTGTCTTTTTTTTATCCTCAGTCAAATAAGTGTGTCAGGGACACCCGACGTATCGTTGAGTACTGAAGTAAACCTGGTAGCACATGCTGCCTTATTAGTACTCAAGTTATGAGTACAAGTTTAGTTAATAACAATGTGTCAGTAGCGGGCAGTAACGAATCCTATATAAGCCTACAGGCTTCCATCTCAACACTAGCCGAGACCGGTCATGCTTTTAAACGTATGTTGTTGGGGAGCTGCGATTAAATCCATAATTATATATATTCAGAAGTATACCTAATACACTTCATGATTAAGAAATATGTTATCCTTGTAATAATATACCACAGAAATCCAATAAAGATGTATATTGGTATAATGTACAAGGATTATTAACGACGATGGTATTATACGACCGTTTTGATTAATAGGCGAAGCGTATATAAAATATCTATTGAATAATTCACGATTGATTTTTCTTTTGCAAAGTCTGTTTAAAAACATTATATGTATTTAAAAATGAAAAGGAACTACTGTTCTAAATAACTAGTATTATATATCTAAATTATATAAAAAGTGTGAATTTATTATTTTATTGTTATTTCTCCTCAAAATAGTGATGTACTTTTCCAGTGTCCTATTAGAGCTTTTAAAGGCATAATATCACATATATGTATGGTTGTTTTGGACCAGTTCTTAGCTATAACTGCAAAGTACATTCACTTGACATACATAAAATCATGTTTGTACTTCCAAAAAGCTTTCCAC
>JAUTBV010053549.1:0-20220 GCA_032361325.1 Lepetodrilus fucensis
GGGATGTGTGTGGGTGAATATGTGTGTGTGTGTGTGTGTGTACAGACAGACAGACAGACAGACTGTACCTGTACCTGTATGTGTATATTTGATGACGTGCAGGATTGTGTCACAAAGGTGCTGGTTACGACCTGAGGGTAGCTCTTCAACCCCTCCTGAGAGTGAATGCCCGAATCACGTCGGTCAATATACAATAATCTAACCAACAAGTATTGTCCTTTCATACACTCCAGAAGTCGTGCCCTTCCATCAGTACATCTTACAAGTACACATGACCTACTGTTCATTCTTAAAATATTAATTTGCATTTTAGTACGGAACCACAAAAGAAGCTTTATTCACTCCGGACGAGAAACTCGGCGTATTGGGTACACACATTATATACTAGTATTACACAACGAACCTTGGCAATAGAGGCTGGGATTTCTTATGAAGATTTCACAATTAATTAGTGGTGGTAGTTTATACACAGGACTTTGAATAATTATAATAAAATATCTATCATCTATATATATTATAATAACATATCTATCTTCTAGATCTATATCTATTCAACAACAACAAAAATTTATTTCTCATTCATGTATTTACAGATATAATATAATCTATCATCTAAATACATACATCTATATACGTATATTTAAAAGAAATGAAATAAAAAAAATATATATTATTTTTATTTCCCATTCATGTTTTTACAGAGATAACATAATATGTATATATCAAATACATGTACATTTCATCATCACAGGTGACAGTGCATGATTATATTAGAAAATATAGGGTGAACGCCTGTATAACAGCATATTTTCTCATATCACACAACATTTTCTCATTTGTGTTGTTACATATTGTTTCATGCACACCACTTCTTTCGTAAAAGAACAAAATAAAAAACAAAACGAAATGGATCCATTTCAGTACATTGTGTCCGTGGGACAGCCCACGCGTTCATATTTTCATCGAACAGCTAAAGAAGTGAATCAATTATTCAATTTTGCTAAACAAAGTATGGAAGGATGACCAGTAGGAATAGAAATCAGCTTGTTTACAATTTGCAAAAGCAGTAAATTGTGTTGCTTTGTAATAAGTAGAAATGTCCCTCTGAATATGTCTAAAATAAGGATAAGCGTTGTTTCGACTTTGCCGATAAATAGTTTCTTTTGTTATAAGTGAAATTGCATTTAATGGATTTATTATGTTTTCCCTTAAATCCCAATAGTATATTTGAGGGTGTGAAAAGTAGTGTTCCTTCTGCGATTTATGTTAACCAATATTGGTCGTTATTTCCCAAATGTTTACAACATGAGTACATTCACATAACAGATGGACAATATACTCTGGGTAGTCTTGGCAGAAAGTACATGCAGCAGATTCAACATAGCCAATTCATGTGAATAATTGCTTGTTTCAACGTACAGGCGTTATTTCAGTGAAAGAAATATATTATTTTGGAAAAACTGAAACAACTCGAAATTATTAGACTAGGATTTCTTAATGTTCCCAGCATTATGGGATCGCTCTAGAACCAGCTCCAGTACAGAATGAGGCCCCTGAGCCCGCTCAGTCGGAGTATAGATCACCGTTTTAAAATATCCAAACCCCACTATTTATAACTTTCCTGGTTTCGTGGCCTGAAACAACTTTACTGACGGATTTGTTGGCGTCAATAATATGTGTACTCGATTCGTGAAAGAATGCGACTTTGCAGCGTTTGAGACTAATATTATAGGACACTTCAATCACTTTTAGAAAACTTCAATCTCTTACAATATATTCGTTGTATCCCTAATAATATTACGAATAATCGGACATTATGTATAACACCTGATATGTTTTGGTTATTATGTATAAAGATTGGTTTACTCGTATCATATCAGTTATTTACATAAAGATAAAGCCTATCTCATGCTTGGAAATAAACAGCATAATATCTTATTTCGTTCCTGTTTCGTGCCGTAATTTCGTGCTACCCGGCCAATTTATCTCCGCGGTCACTTCTTTGTTAGAAAATTATTGATTGAATTAATTACATGAAATTATTGCCCCGTCTTAATGATGTTAGAAATGCTTATGAATTTTTTGGTGTAATATTTTCTGTGTGTGATCCACGTTTGACATCAATGTAAAGACGTTAGCTTCGCGGACTTGGTACAGCGGGAAGGAACAAAAATGGCGTCGAGTTCTAATGAGCAACCTTGGTACACATCCCTGCTTGGTTTGGCGGAGAATTTTAGGACTTCTAACCCACCTAACATCCGTCTTTGTATACATTGTCTTCAGTCGATATTTGCGTTCAAGCCTCCACCTAATATCGAAGCACGGACACACCTCCAACTTGGAAATATCCTACTGACCCATACAAAAAACATCGATGCTGCACGGGTTCATTTGGAAAAGGCGGTATGTTCAAGTATTGTTACTGCTTTGAAAGATCAATCATACTATCCCATGTGACGTTAAATGAAATTGCATTCATGTGTTATGATAATAGTATTATTCTACTTTCATAAATTTGCATTGTTTATATTTTCAGTGGGCTGTATCTTCATCGGTATCCTTCCAAATACGAAATGCCAATGCTGCGAAGCCAAGCATGAAACGAGTGTACACTGCGTACTCACAGCATGTGTCGCGTAATTATACCAGCATACGTCTAGACATTGGTGTTATATCACCTGCATTATCAAATAGCATACATTTGTTATTTCTCTGTTAAAACTATTTCTAATTCAAATGGAAAATGTCAATGACAGGCTGCTTTGTTTTGATTGTGTGACCTAGTAATGGAATCTAGTAGTACAGTCACACCTGATTGATTTGTATAAATGTCACGGTTTTAATTGTACAGTTTATACCCTTGTGGTTCAGTTACTTGACTCTGGGGCTACAGTTTATTCTAAAAGTTAACAGTTGAGTATCGTGATTGCCAATAATACCTACAAAACATGTAGAACAGGTTATATTGGAGAAAACCTCAGAAGTAAGCATCTATAAACAGCTTTCAAATATTGAAAGGTGGTCTTTTCTGAAATGTTATGGGGAATTCATACTGTTATTTTTTTGTAGTACTGTAATTCCAATTATACTACATCATTATTCATCTTGAGGAACATGATATTTGTAAATAGGTCAACACTGTTTAATATTCTTGCATCATTTTTGGTATTGTGTTAATGATATCTTACCCAGTCATACTATAAATTAATACTTATGTTGCAAGTGATGCATGCACTAATTAAAGTATTATCATAATGATGCAACATTTGAATATTAAATTTATAAAGTTCTACCAAGTCATTCTATTATTATTATATTCATTTACATATTTAGGCATGTTTTAAAGCATACATACTTATTAATATTATTAATATTATTAATGTAGGTATTGCAAATATGCAATTATTGTAGTATGTGCTATGAACGTGGTGAAGCATAACACAATAAATCTATAAAACCTAAAGTGTCGAGCTTGTATGGACATGTATTCCTCTAACAATTAGTAACTTCTGGTCAAATCGGCACCAAGTCTTGGATAAATATCTACTGTAACTGTAGGCATGTTTCAATGGGAGATTACTCCGTACACCATTCAGTGTTTAGGTTCATGGATCTATTGTATCCACTAATTAGAGACCTTCTGCACTCTCAAAGTGATCAGTGAGATACTCATTATAATAGAAGGACAAATTGATTAGTTATTGTATTGAAATGAATTCCAGTTTGAGCTCCTTAACCCTTGCCTAGCTTGGTATCAGCGATGAAGTCCTGTTTGAGTCGGCCAGTGTGTTGTCCCAGCTCCATGAACAGCAGGTAACTCCATCAGCATTCACAGTAATCCATACTTCTTATGTTTTCTCAAGTAAATCTTCACTTTTCTATCATAGAATATGTTCAACAAGTGTGGTCGTCACCTATGGGTGAGATATTCCCGCTGCGACGTAAAGCATTTGAATATCGATCAAAATCAACACGCATGTCATTGGGGAGAAGGCTGGAAAAAAATGCATATTTTAGAAAGTGTTTTTCTCATTGTTCAATTATTAAATGCACTTATTATTATTATCATTAATGTCATTCTATGCTGTGACTGATTATCTTGTATTGTTTGTGTTCAGGGTCACATTCAGCTGGCCAAGCCGATCCTCCACAGGGCTATTGAGATGTCACAGCAAGCACCGTACTGGCACTGTAGACTCCTCTTCCAGCTGGCGGTCAGTAGTAATGATAGTTGATGTTGTACCCTATGAAGCATGCTCAAAGCTCCCATATGACTTCTTTTGTACTAGATATGTCCTATCAAGCATTTTTGTAGTTCTACGTTAGTCAGTGTTCTCTTTGTTTCCTTTCCAACTCCCTGGGGAGTTATATACCTACCTAAACTGACATTTTCCAGTGCTAGATTGTTACCATTCATATTATCATCTCATCCTACCCTACCAATACTCATACTTTTAGCAGTGAACAGGGACATTTTCCACAAAGTATTACGGGCAACAAAAGTAACATGATTTGACGTGAGATTTAAGTAGTTTTACTTATGTTTCTTTCAGCAAATATTTGCGGCGGAGAAAGATTTCCTGTCAGCGTGCGGGCTGCTGGGAGTTGGTGCTGAGTTTGCTCGTACAGCCCATTCAGACTACACCCGGATGTTGTTCTTGCTCAGTAAAGGCATGGTAAGCTGGACTGGCCATGGTGGACATTACTCAATTATCTTGAAAATATTAAAATATCAATATTCTTGACTAGTAGAGACATGAGTATATTTTAGTTGTGTGTGCATATATGCGACATCTTTGTAATATATCCGTACTAAACTTTGTATCATTGTCTATAAAACAAAACTTACAATCAATTAAACATGACCTTAAAATGCTCTTTTTCATTCATGATGCATGAGAATTTCATCTTTCAATGAAGTAGACATAAAATCTAATAGTATAATTACGATATTTCTTTCTTAAATATTAATTGCAATTTTTATTTTAAATAATCTTACTTTATTTAATAATGCTACAAATACTTTCAAGTACAATGTTTGAGACATCCTTAGGAACTATCTGTCCCAAGTTAACTAGTAAGGTTGGATACCTGTTTTCAAGAATGCTGAAATGGTGGCACTATTCTGTTCACAGATGTTGTTGATAGACAAGAAGATGCGTGACGTCGACGAGTGTCTGTCTATGGTGTCGGGTCTCATTGAGATGTACCAAGGTTCTCCCATCCACAAGGAATCTCTCAAAGTTTTTTTCCTCGTCTTGCAAGTCTGTCACTATCTTATGTCCGGACAGGTGAGAACGTAACAGGGATTTGTCTTTCCACGATTATTTTAAATACATTTTGATACATAGCATATTGTGCTAGGCCTTTTACCAGCAGTCCTCCGTAAATCTTAGATAAATATTGTGATTACACCTATTCATACTCTCGCTTCCAGTTGTGCGTTTTCTTTTCCATGTGTTTCTTAAATGTTAAGTATAGATCCACCAAAGTATATATCTCGAATGCTTAAGTCATGATTCAGATATTTTGGTTTGATTTTTAGGTGAAAAGTGTGAAACCCGCCCTAAAACAGTTACAACAAAGCATTCAGACGATAACCCAAATACATACAGATGATGGTGAGTATCAGGGTAAGTGAACGATTATTTTACATTGACTTTCTCAGTAGTATCCTGTTCTGTGATCCCTGTGCTAGCTTGTTTTGAGGTTATGTCCTTGTGTTAGGATCCATTTGACCATGGCTTGCTGACCATTCACAGGGTTAGAACTTAGCTTTGAAACGATCTTACCCGAATAATGATATAAATAACAATACAATATATTTTTCAAATCTCAAATCTTGCAGCATGTTGGTCACAGAAGGAAGATTTTTATGATAGCAATAATGTAGATATAATACAATAATGATTTTTCAATTATAGATAAATACATCTGTCGTCAGATTGGTCGCATTTTCCTGGATGTTATATGAAGCACAAATTTGGTGACTTCATAAATGTAATAAACTTCAGATATATTTCTTGAGTTGATGATCGTCGCAAATGGGTGAAAGATTCCCGCAGCGACGTTAAAACTCCATATGCACTCGCTCACTTGAATTGATGTAGACATGATTCATTGTCTCTCCAGAATTATTATTGCTCCATTTATCAAACATTTAATGTATTAATTGTATTTTATCACATTATACATTGCAGAACCGCTCCCTGGGAATTCAGTGGATCTGTTCCAATGGCTGCCAAAGGAACATATGTGTGTTCTTGTTTACCTGGTATGTAATCCTGTTGTCATATCACTTTTCCATTTTTTGTATTTAAGAAAAAGTGTACATACTATTAGTACGAGTCTCTAAAAACTCAAATGCACAATGCTAATTTTAGCTTTATGAAAGCCTACTAGGGTAGTGTTCCATTCACAGTCCAAGACATACAGTCTGGACAGACATGTCCAGACCGTGAATGGAGCAGTCTGTGCAATCCATTCACAGGAAGTAGAGGGCCAAGGCAAATACTGTTGCAGTTTGTGTTTGTGACTTCGTAAACTTGCTGCTGAATGGGCTACAGTACCTCTTGAACGTGGACAGATTGGACACGTCCTGTCCCATATTCCATTCATGTCCTGGACGTTCAGGCTTGTCTTGGAGAGTCAATGGAACAGCCCCCTAGATCAACAGTATTGTAGGAAAAATAACACATAATAATCTTTTTGGAAATCCCTTCACTATTCTTTGCAATATATTGGTGATGAAATCTGTGCACTAGTAATTGAGTGGTTGACGTGTGTCTGGTTCTAGGTGACTGTGATGCACTCCATGCAAGCCGGCTACATGGACAAAGCCCAGAAGTACACAGACAAAGCTCTCATGCAGATAGAAAAGCTCAAGAGTACGTCGGTAGAATGATAATAGTAATAACGTGAACTGTTATATTGCGTCAAATCCACACTCGAAAGAATTCTCTTAGCACTACATTATTATCCCGGTCAATGGATCTGTGTGCCCTTTATTCTCAGGAGTATGCATCCAAAGCTGAGCGAAAGTGATCTGTATTTATGACTCCCGGAAACACTTTACTTTAACTTACTCCATGCTGTAGGCAACTGGAGAAGCCCTAAAAAGCTGTGCACCAATCTACACCAAGAGTTGGGAGTTTTTATCCGTTTAGCTTTTCGTATTTCTAGGATAACTATTTCTTATAGAACAGAATGCTTAGTGGATTTCAATAACATGTGGATTGTTCTTCTTTCAGTGTTAGATTGCCATCCATTGTTGTCGTCCTTTCAACTGATGTTGTTGGAGCACATCGTGATGTGTCGACTCATCATGGGGAACAAGTCTATAGCGATACAGGAGGTGAGGGCTGAGATCTGGACAACAATCTGCATTGATATACACCTTGGCTCCATCCATCCATCGATATATATCGTTAATGAATTGCTGTGAATAGTTCTTTTGATAATTTCTGGCATGTCAAGTGCAGTATTAAAAACAGTTAATTCCTGTTTACATGAATGGCAACTGTTATTGTTAAAGGGGGTACAGTTTAAAGCGTATTTAAGCTTAAACGGTTTGTTTCCCTATTGTTTTAAATTTGTGTTCCATTTCTCTAGATATTTCAAGCTTGTCATGTGTGTCAACAACAGCCACGGTTATTCACGACACATGGCGCCCAGATTCACACGTTACTGGTAAGTTTGGCCGGTCAAATCTTAAACATATTTTTTGTAATGTTTTAAGGATAAGGATACTATTAGGAAAGGTTTCCAGATGTATTCATAGTCATTATTTTATCTTCGTATTGTATTTATGGTTTTCTATCGTTGCAAATGGGTGAAGGATCCCGCAGCGACTTTAAACTCTTTAAACTCCATATTCACTCACTTGCGGTTTTCTATATTGGACCCTGATTGATGTGAGTAATGTTTTATCTGTGGTGTGTTTCCAGGGTTTGTATGCAATGTCCATGAATTGTATGGAGGCAGCAGAAGCACAGTTCAAAACAGCAGCAAAGGTAGGAAGCGTTTCTTTTGTCCAAGCCAGCTAGGTTTGGCACATTTAATTAGTGCTTTCCTTATAATAGCAGAAGGTATGGAATTTATTTCTCCTTGGGAAATTTGAAAAATAGTCGAATATCGGCAAATTTCATAGTATTGTCTACCAGAAATATCTGCTATCGCTTTTCATGGCCAAGATTGTGTGATCCTCCTGTCCTGAAATATCTACCCATTCACTAGGCTGCGTTTCTTTTGCGTAAATCGGCTAACCGCTTTGGCTGGTTCGAGAGTATGTCACGTAGACGGAGTAAGTGCAAATAACACAACTTGGCTGACTTCCCTCCAACCTAAGTGCACTGGTCACCAGATGGTGGCTCCAGTCAGTATGCAAATAAAACAGTCTAGCCACAGGATGTACGTAAACGCCTCACGCCAAACTTGGCTGATTTAAGCAAAAGAAACACCACTACTGTGTCTTCCTTGGTTTTAGTAATGTCAGTCACCATTTTCACTCACTAAGTATCAATCAAGCACTGAACTCAAATTCGTTGCAAATGGGTGAAAGATTTCCGCAGCGCCGTTAAACTCAATGTTCACTCACTCACTGAACTCAAATTGGATATTCACAAGTCTTACTGTTCAGTAATGTATTTATATTATTTTGTGCAGTTATTTTCATTTTTCAGTGGATATTTTCACACCTGTGAATTACAATGTACTTTACTGGATTAATAGATTTATGTTTTTCCACTTTCAGTCAACCACAGTCTCAGACCTGAAGAGTTTTGTAAATTTAAACCTAGCAATTGTATATCTCCGAACAAATCGACAAACAGAATTGGTGGGCTTGTTGGAGAGTATAGACCCGGAAAAACTGGAATCTGGGTATGTATTTACAGATCAGGGCCCGGTTGTATGAAACACTAATGATCAATTAACGTGTCATTAAACCTCCATTAACCAATGTGACGTTACACTAGCATTGAAAGTCAATGCAGGAATAACGGCTAATGACGTCATTAGTTAATGACACTTTCATACAACCAGGCTCATACCTATATCTCTAATTCTCTCAATTAGGCAAATATATATATATATAATGATCCATTTTGTATCACAAACAGTAATGCAATAGTTTGGGTACATATAGTACAATATTACATGACAAATTATTTATACGTTAATACAGCACATCAGAGCGCATGAAATACAAACAAGAATAGAAAATTGTGACTTGTATAGAATTGATCACTGTTGTTTTACCTGTTGTTAAACTTTATCTTATGTTTCCATGTCATCTTTCAGGTCACATAGTTTAAAGGCAGCAGCATATTACGTACAGGGTTTGCAAGCATTTTTCCAAGCAAGATACAATGAAGCAAAGTAAGCATTTTATCACATTGAAGACTTCAGTTAACTTGATGCTTGTCCAGGCACTAACATGATCTGTATGTGGTCATAGGTGACACTTGTGGCGTTTTATTTGCCACCGAGTAGGTTTGGCTTGTCCCGTTTAATGTACTTCCGGTGGCTAGATTTCTTTGTCTTTATTTGCAAGGGACCCGGCAAATCTTTAGCCCATTTGTGCCCCTTGCGTCAGTATCTGGTAATCGGCACATTTTAGCTGGACAGAAGTGAGCTGGGTTGTTAGATTTGCACTTTTGCCGTCATGTTAATTGTGCGCATATCTTTCAAAGCTGCTAACCGCTTTTCTGATCGTCGCAACTCTATATTCACTCACTCACTCGCTGCTTTTCTGACAAATCGAACAGCCTTACTGATTTTGCTCATCTCACAAGAGTTATATCCCCTTTTCAAATGAGTTTCTTTTCCCTGTTTCAAAGGAATGATTAGGTAGATAGTTGAGACGACCATGCCATGTACAAATGTAGAAGCTTTGCCATGTCAAATATATCAGTCGTATAAAATGGCAGGTATTTTCAAAGTCTGTTATCAGCTTTTTGCTTTGGATTGTCTTCTACCTGTTGAGTTATGGCTTGGAACATTTTAACTTCTGATCATGGTTTTGTCCTGAATTATATGCACACATTGTCCAATATTATCTGTATATTTATGTAAATTGCGTATCACTTTAGAATGCATTACATTTATGAATGTTGCTTTTCTTTTTCAGACGCTACCTCAGGGAAACATTGAAAATGTCAAATGCAGAAGACCTGAACAGATTAACATCATGTTCACTTGTTTTGCTGGGGCACATATTTCTCTCTTTAGGAAATAACCGAGTGAGTTATTGTTTTTAGATTGTAGTCACAATTATGATGTATTTTGGTATAAACTAGGTTCCAGGTTCAAATCCCGCCCCAGGGGTCCGGCATCAATGTTCGCGAAAGTTACCTTTCTGACACGATATTGATAGGATGCACTGACTGTAGAATGGCAATGCAGTTATCATCCTTGGTCTTGTCAGTACCAGCCAGTGCTCGCAGGTTTACTGCAACATTCAGCGCTACGGATGTTGCGGGTTTCCTCCTGCCCTAAACTGACAAGTCGTGATATTAGTGAAAGATTCTAGAAAGCGACTTTAAACCCCAATACAAAAAAAACACAAAAAAACCAAAAACAACACTGTTGAACTACTAGTAGTAATGTCAAAGTACAACATTACTTTAATCAATATTTTACCAACGATGGCCAAAATAACAATTTTGTGTCTTAGCAATCATTGGCAATGGCCTATGTACTGCAGTATGCATGCCACATATATTGGTAGATGTAGCTATGTGTCAGAACAGAATAGAATAGAACTTGATTATGCTTAGGCTGTAAACTACAGCATATATGAGGTACAGAACATATATACAATTGGCTGAAATTGTTTACATAAAGACAGTATAGTCAACAGATGCTTTTATGGAGATGAGGTGACATGGTAATAAGACTGTTCGATCTCTGTGTGTATGGCCGTGTATGGTCTTGTGTGTGCGTGCGTGCGTGTGTGTGTCAGTGTTTTTGCTGCCCATCGGCCATCAGCAATTTGCCGATTTTTTTCAAATGTCCAAAACGGCATGTTCAAGATACATATATTATTACCAAAATGTCCGAAACTCTTTTACTCAGTTTTAGTCATTCAGGACAATTGTCTGAAACAATATTTATTGCAGCTGAATCACTGAAATCTGTGATGAGGATAATATATGATGATCCTGGATAAAACTGTCAAGTGATTTTCCTATAATGATGATGATGATGATGATGATGATAGTCCATTAGCGCTAATATCCACACTATAAAAGCATGCTCACAGTGCAGTGTAGGAGATGTATGATTAGATCAACGATTTAATTTGATAAGATTTGTGTATGTGTTTATCAACTTTATGTTTAGTTTAACCATAGCATCGTCCTTGAGTGTTGTCATCTCTCTTACTGGGAGAAACTTGCAAGGCGCTGGTGGTTAGCCAGGATTGAATAAAACTACACAGACCCAGCTCCCAGGAGACCACTAAATTAAACCGCTTTTCAATCATTGCATAAATGTTGACAGCTTGTGTCTTCAATGTATTAACACTCTCCCTGCTGGATTAGGCACCGGTACTGTTCTTTAGGGCATCTCCGGTTGCCTCCAGTATGGAGAGTGTTAAGTGGTTCTTGGTTGCCAGTGGCAGTGCTTTGCCCCAAAGGATGAGGTGCTTCATTTAACTTTTCAGCGCGATCCATTTTAATAGAAACATTGTAAAGCCGAAAATCGATAATCTATACTGCTGCAATATGTATGCCATCTATCATGCATGTTGTGCATTCTTGTGTGTATGCAAGGGTGGTGGGAATGGAACTAAAAAAGTCTTGCATGACATCTAGCACCATATATGTAACCTTTTATGACATTATTTATTATTATTTATATTAATATTATTATTTATTATTATTATAGTTATTTATATTTAAATAATTTTTATAATATTAAAATTAATATTATAATTAATAATAATTATCAATATTTTTAAAATCATTATTACAATTGGTATTTTCATTGCTATTAATGTTATTATTATCATCATCATCATCATTATTTTTGTTGACATTGTTATTTTTTGTATTATTCTTTTTAATAATTAGTCTTAACACTGTTATTATTAATTATTATTAAACATAATTAGTATTATTATTACTCAGAAATAGTGTTGTTATTAATTATTATTAGTATTGTTATTGTTATTATCAATAATATTATTAACAACAACACCAACAACTTTGTTATTAAACATTGTTATTATTCTTGGTATTATTGTTGTTGCTGGCATTATTATTTATTATTATCATTAATATGAATGTTCTTTTCATTGAACCATAGTTTCCATAGTTGTGCATGAAAGCATATCTCTGCACTGCCATATACCAAATACTTATTACAGCTGGATGGACAAACTGGATCTAATGCTCATTAGTAAATATTGATGATATTCTGCTAAACTACAACACCATAGGAATGTGATACAACTTTGTGAAGTTCTCCCTGTTTGTGCATGCTCTATGTTTACGCACCTGATGCAAATAACTATACCATGGCAGCAAGTGAAACAGCGGTATTATAAAGATTCTCATTAACTAGTAAATCAAGCTGAAGCCATTCATAACGTGAAAAAAGTTTGAGTCTGTTGGGAAATGGAGGAGAAATATATGTGATACAACTGAGTGGACCGTAAAACAAAGATATCTTAATCATACAACAGTGAAACAAGGTTTAAGTCATTTTTGAAAATATTTAAAATTATTCTCATCATTGTGAAAAGTTCCCAAACTTACGTGCATAGGATGGGCACAAAAATAGAACATTTGTGAAAAATTATGTTATCTTGGCATTTACATGATTTTTATGTATTTTTTTTTCTTTTGTGACAACATGCTGGTTATTCTGGTGTTGTGAAGTGGGGCCATGTGTGTTGGGCATTGATTTCTTATCCAGTGTCCATTAATTATTAACGATGGATTTACACACAAAGAAACGATGGTCGTTAGAGCTGGTGGTGAGGTGTATATCACCAAGCAGTATTGTGTGGCAACTTTTGTATCAGTTGACAGTGTAATAAGTTCAGTATTCCTAACCTGAGTTGAATTCTTAATGATTTTTTTTCCCCCCCTCTGGTTTCCAGATTTGAATTATTCATGTTTTTCAAGCCATACAAAGATGTATTATACTAAGGATATTATGTATGAATCTGATAGCCATTATATTACTAATGTGTTTTATTGTGAATCATTATTGGAAATTAGAATATAATTAATCCTTTCTATTAATTCAAATAGCATCTTAAATATGAGATGTTTGATACATTTGGGATAGAATATTGGAAAATGCCTAATTGTAAAGCTCCGTACAAACCTCCAATGAACATTTGAAATTACTATAATTTATAAAACCATGAATAATTCATATGTATAATAAAGTAACATTCTATTTATAAAAACACTGGAGCTAATCTAATATGATTGTTGGATTTGTCTTGAAATGTGTGTTTCATTAACCTTCTCCCTGCTGTATTGTTCCATTGTGCATATGTTTTTGGCATAATATGCCTGCAGCAGTGAGGAGGTTAATTGTGTATGTATTTATTTAGTAACTTGTAGGACTTCATCATAGTAACTAGAGTAACTATCTAGTAACCAGAGTAACTACATAATGTGTAATCTCATCACCCTATTTGAAATGAACAGACAATTTACAATTTAAAAAAATGATGTCTTCATTTCAATATTCAATTACTAAGTTTAAATTAGTAGTTTCTTTGGTCGGTTGAGCCTGAATGCACACGTCGGTGTGTATTCCTACGTATTTGTAGCATGTCGGAGAGACAATGAGATGTGTTATCATTGTTATCGTGTTCACAGAGTGATTGTGAAAGTACGCACCATATATGTAGGTAATGGTTTCGTGGTTCACTGATTCTCTTGCTGTGTATCGCGTATTAAACAGGCATGAATTAGCAACCATCTATTATTGACCTGGGCACCATTAGACGTGGTTGTTTGCTGTACCTACACAACGACTTTCCGAGCAGGACGGCTCCCGAGAGAATTATTGTAATTCTGTGTTCGGTCTTTAGTCATTAATTTGTTGGGTGGCAATGACAACCTGACGACAGTGTCAACACAACGATCATCCACTGCTTGCTCATGTTACAAGGATATAGCAGATAAATACTAACAATAATTTTGTGAAATGGACACTTTGGTAAGTTTGATATATTTCTGATCATGGTATTGATAATTTATTTTAGAGACTAAATGACTACTGTATGTAAGATACTTCCTGATTTAGTACACTTAAAATTTGGTTTTATTTATTTACATGAAGAATTATTTGTAACTAATTTTAAAATACACTTATATTTTAAAATACACTTATATTCAGATGTCTTCCTTGTCTGAAGCATTCTACCGATTTATATACTATCATGACTATTGGTGAAGTTAACCTGTACAGACAATTATTATATCCAAATACACAGTGTGTTTGCTCTATGACATGTGGAACACTTGTGTATACAGGTTTGTAATCTATTATTAAAATAAAATAATATACAAAATAGAATTATATTGCATGTGTTTAACCCCAATACAATTATAGAAGTTAAGTTGACGTAAATGTTTTGTAATTATATAGCACCATTTCATCCAGGAAATGTTTGTTCAAAAGCACTCAGTCATATATGGTATATTCGCTTGACAAGATCTGTCTTCAGCTCAGTGTCTGTATCAATCGATGCAATAAAATAATAAATATGAAATATTGATGTGCTATGTCCAATGGTGAATACAGAAATATGGACAGTATTCCATGATTAATTGAACCTTCAGTTTAAAATACATCAGGCCAGGATATTGATTCTCTGAAATAACGATCTGTTGCCACAGTAAGAAAATAATGAAAACAAATATGAAGCCAACTCTGTTTACACATGTCAAGTTACCATATGGTTTTATAATGGAATAAGTTAAGGCTTAAATACTGTATACTAGTATTTGTTAATTCTTTGAAGGTACTGTTATGTGTGTATTACATTGTGGACTGTGTACATTTATGTTATATTAATGACATTTTAAAATTCTGTAGAAAATTAATTGATACTGTTGATATGTGTATGTTCAGTGTACTTTAATTGTATGGATTTTATATTAAGAAAAATAGTATGTCTGCGACCACAATTAATTAAAAAACTATCTATTAGTAAGACAATGTTAAAGAATAGTTTCCACCTCAGTATGGTATATGGCGTGTGCGAGAAAATTATCAGTTACACGATCCTGCCTTGTCTGGATCCTGCCTTGTCTGGGATCATGTAGCTGATAACATTTCTACATTTATAAGAATATTCCAACATGGACCAGAGCAGTAATTATACCGTAACTACTTTTGACCAACTAATAATACAACTACCGGTATTCTACATTTTGTGTATATTGTAATTTGAGCTAAGCTATTTTCTACATACTTTTATATACCGGTAGTTATAAGTGCCCAATGAGTTAACCACCAGCACACTAGCCAATGTCTTGTTGGGCTGTTATGGGTTACAGTATACACAAGTCTTCACACACCGTGTCAAAACATTGCTAATTTTGTTCAGTACCAGCATGTTTTTTGTTGATTCCACTACATGTTTTATTGCAGATTAACATGCTTATTTCAACTGCTTTACATGCTTCTGTTTGAGCTTGGATAGATTTTATGGTGTTTGACTTCATACATAAAAATATATGCAAACATTTCGCTATCATATTGCATTGAATTTAGTTTGGTGGTTGGTATTGTATACCTGTCCTATCTACAGAGTGGCCATAGTGTAGACACGACAGCTGTTTTGTACAGTATGTCTATAAACATTGTCTCTGGAACACTACAGAATGTATTAGCATACCGGTAGACCCTGGAACACATTTGGCCTAGAATTTAATAGTATATGTTGTTCAAGTGACAGAATGTCTTCCCCAGGGACATACTATATATTATTATTTGTATTGTTATATTTGGTAGAAGGGTGGCACACAATAAAACAGTCAAAGTATAAAGTGTTGTCTCCTAGTAAGTACCTGCTTGAATTTTTAATAGTGTTACTATTATATCTCGCGTGGAAGTCAGTATTAGGTGATATTATTTTGTTATTGCCAAATTTGATATTATGTGATATTCTGACCGTCTTCAAAATTTGGAATAAATATTATTTTCCCCTGTCGCAAATAGGTAAAAGATTCCTACAACGATGTTAAACTCCATTATCACTCAATACATTATTTTTCCAATTTCTGAATTTCATCATGAGCATTTACTTTGCCTGTTGGTGGACATTGAATTTCTTTCCATTTCACGTGGGAACATATTCTCAGATAATGTTTTCAGATATCATTATTGTTTGTGTCCACTGACAATCTGACCAATGACGGCACTTTCATGTTTTGTATGTTTCTTGCTTACTTATACTGTGAAGGGCGTTTGATTTATTAATCAATGACAATCTATATGCTTCAAGGTGATTAACAAATAAGTTTGGCTGAGAACTTGTTAAGAAGTTAAGATTATGAACTGTAAATCTTAGACCATGCATTCTCCTTTCAACAATCAAAGACAGTTTATTCTTTTGTATTTTTGTTGTTGTTATAAGGGCTGTTCCAGTAAAACATTTAGCATCCAGAGAGGACAAATGGTATATTCTAAGGGTGTCCCAACACAGAATTTAATAATTATATACCCAGTGGTAGGGTGCTTTCTCTATACCGTATGTGTAGTGAAAGTAATTCAATAGATGGGTCACCCTAAAAAGAAATGAAAACATAAATTTCACCCAAGAAGGCAGGATTTCTGGACCCAGAGATTCCACCACCCAAACAGAGAAGTTCTATACCGGTGGTCATGATATCTTCATGAGTATAGAAGTCAATTTCATGTCAGGACATCTTTGTATTATACTATAGAAACATTTTAAACTGCTGTCTTGTGATGCCATACATGTGTTACTGGAATAGCTACAATAGAATAGACCTGATCCCATATTTATTGTATTCTAGCGTAGACTTTATTTGTTACAGAGTCTCGCATCTCGTAAAGCTCTGGTTACTATTTCTATGTTAACTGCTGTGTTTTCACTGGTTGTTTTCCTGCACTGGTCACATTATTATGTTTCATGTTATATTAATTTCAGCCCCCTACACTTCAGTATAGTGGGATACATGATCGCTCACTCAAGCACTATTTTGCTTCCAATGATGTTCGTGTTAATCTCACACAAATGCGAAGTGTAAGTAATTCCTAACTATATCGGGAGAATCTCAAAATTTCACATATTATTTTCCAGACACTAAAAAATATGGTACTGTTATAAATTGCGTTTGGTCATGGATGAGTTAAATATAACCCTCTCCCCGCTGGATTAGGCACAGGTACAGCCCTTTAGGGCATCTCTGGTTGCCTTTAGCATGGAGATGGTTAAATAATGCTATTATATGATTTTGTTAGGAAGATTTCTAAATGTGAAATTTTGACAAACTCTCATTGCATTTTAATTTGCATTCATTTAATGTGTTTACGTTGCAACTAATACCTATAGTTTGTAGATACGTTTGTGTGACTCTTTTTGATAATCTCTGCTTTATTGCACTAATTCACACTTTCAAAACAATTCCTTCCTTTTAGTTCATCTCCAAAGTGAATTTCTTTTTCTTGTTTTATTCTGATTATGCTGATTATTCTGATTATGCTGATTATTCTGATTATTCTGATTATGCTGATTATGCAATGATAAATAAATGTTTCTTAAATTTCATTCCATCTTCTAATTATTGTTGATGATAGATCAGTTACCATGGTTTCTATCAATTTGAATACATCACAGTGATTGGGTTAGGTGATCATGCTAGATTTGGATTGAATCGTACGTTACTACTTACTAATAGTATTACGGTAGTCACCTTTGGTTATATGATACCATTCTGAGACTTCTGCATGTTACAGCTAATTACTTTATACTGTTGTGGTCCAGAAATAGATTAACAGATATCAATATGTAGTTATTACCTATACTGTAAGGTATGATTGCATTGCATGTAGAAGATACTATGCACTTTTGACATGAGGCAATTCTTTCAACAATGTATGAAAGAAAAAAGTATTAACCTCTCCCTGCTAGATTAGGTACATACACTGCTCTTCAGGGCATCTCCAGTTGCCTCCAGCATTGAGAGGGTTAAATAGAAGTAACAAAAAATGCCTCCAATGTCTAGGCATTGTAATTTAGTAGTGTAAGAACTAAGATAACATTCAGTGTTTAATATATGGAGTGACAAAACCTACACAGGTGTAGTATATAATAGTTTACATAACTCACTGTTAGTCACATAGTGTTTGATTAGCTTTTGTAAAGATCGAACATGTAGTTTTCTGTGTAGCTGACATTTGAACTACAAAATGTCATAGACACATGCCATGGCAGATATAAACTGGATGTATCAGTATTTTTATTATACTTATGTTTTGTGAAAACAGACTACAGCTACCAGATGCACAGCTGCCTATACGTAGTTAACAGTATGCAGACAATTTCCTAGCCATTTTTATTTTTTAAACAAAATATTAACATAGCAGACTGAGACTTGCAGTAATTAACATAGCCATAGCTACATCCCCTGGCTACATATGAATATTTATTGTATGCATGTTTTCCGACAGTTTCTAATTGTCACTATTAGTACATGTATTATGTCTAGAAAAGGTATACATTATCAGATGCCAATTTCAGATTCAGATACAGATTTCTCACTTTATTGTACCTATTCATACTGAAACACAAATAACTTTTAACCGTTTTCATGTTTAACCCTCTCCCTGCTGGATTAGGCACAGATAGGGCTCTTTAGGGCACCTCTGGTTTCCTTCAGCATGGAGAGGGTTAATTAATGAAGCTCTTGAGAGGTCCTTTTGATTAATTCAGAAGGGAACAGGTTAACTAACAACTTTCTAATCCAAATTACCACTGGCAGAGTTATATCTAGCAGATCTCCGAGATTGAAATTATATCGATTTGACAACTTGGGATGTGCTAAATCTGTCAGTTAATGCATATGTAATGACAGAAATGAAATAAAATCTTCACTTCATTGTAGAGGTGTGCATGGATGCCAGACTATTTGAAAGCTAACTGATTGAACTGCCATTAATTAGACATGTCTGGATAATGGTGGCACCAGGCTTGCATGTGTGTCTGGAACCTCTGACACCATGTCTGATGATAACTAATTTGTGGTTGAAATAAACATGCTGGCGATAATGTACCTGAAACAGGCAGAAGAAATTGACAGCTTCCGGGTGAAATATACACACCTTTGTGACCAATATAGAACAGACTGGCCTTGGAATTCTGACGAGGAATGCTTCCTGGCACCGTCAAGTGGAATAGATTTCAAATTAATGCTAAGCCCCTCTTTTATGAATACAGCAATTTATGTTTTTGATTTTCTGTAATATGTATAGTGGTCCAGCAGTCCCTGTATATGGAAATACACAATTCAATACAGTAATAACGTTAAAGATTAAATGTCATGGTTTATGCTATGGTCAATAATAAGCTTTTGATAATATTATAATATGTGGGGAATGGCGACCCCTGTAATATACTAGTAACTAATAAACTAATAATGTTTGGAGAATACAGGGTTATAAAATCATATAACTTTTATTCTTGTTTCTAAATGACCCTATACTATCATTAGCCACAGTACTCTGGTAGGGTTTATGTTGGGGGGAGGGGTGAAGTGTATGGGTAAATATCTGGGGTACCGGTAGTGTGACAAGAACAATGCCTAGTACTTGAGACAAATGTTAGCAGTGCTGAAAGTACATAATTAACCTAGCTTCTCCGTACTACAGTACATGTAATCCAAATAATACCTTTCTGAATTTTTTGTGATATGGAAATAATTTGTCCATTGTATGAAGTTAGTTAAACGTATATCAATATCAGAAAATCATGAATTAATATTTTATTCTTAGTTTATCTCTATTAATAGTATTACAATTAATCCATTGTCACAAGTAGGGTATATCGAGTGTCATAACTATATTGTGAATGAAATATACATGTAGTAACCTTGCAGTACTATTATGTTGAAATAATGTATTTATCCTATTATAACTTAAGTTATATTATTCAACATACGTGGTGGATTACTACCGTGTATTAACGATAACATAATCAACAGTGTTGATTATGCATAA
>JAUTBV010053660.1:0-20215 GCA_032361325.1 Lepetodrilus fucensis
TGATAGACTTAACTGAACTAATTGCAGTTTCTTTTCTGTCTGGGTTTTTTTTTTGTACACTGGTTATTGAAAATACATCACCGTCCCCGTCCTCGTTAACTTTAAGAGAACTAATTTTGTATGCGTGATAATTTGCGCGGATTCATTACAAGTATCGTATCATGAAGCACAACCATGAAGTCCGCCTTAATTGAATTTGTCGTAGGATAATAGAATTACATTATATGGCGTTAACGCAAAGTACATGCCAATGTATCTGTATTACAGTATGTGTATATGGATATTATGGAGCGTTGTAAATTTGGAAGGATTTGAATACCGCGTCCAGTGTTGTCGGAATGAATGCAAATTTCGGGGGGGAGTCTTGAGCCAGTGAGTGTACGAAGGTGAAATGTGGCGTAAATCAGTTTTATTTCCGTAGATTGTTTTTCTAAAATCAAGTATTTTACTTCCTCCCATAACATGCCCGCATACATTTTTTAATTTTTATTTGGATTCATGCCGTAGGAATCAATTTGTTATGGTTTCTGAATTAGAAGTCAGTGTGTAAAGATGGGTTTCAGCTTAATGTCCTCTTCTGGTTTAATGGTTATTTGAGTTAACTAACTGAATGCATTCGAAACTCGTATATGGTTTGGCTAAATACAACTAAATACATATCTAAACGGTTTAGTTCTATTTTTCCAAACCATATCTGTTTTTGTTCTTTGTTTGGTCAAATGATAGGCAAACTAACATCATTCATCATGATTGTATTAATGTTTATCCAGTTTATCAATGTTTATCAGAAACATATTTGAAGACGGCTTATAACTATATTTCAAATAGTATTGAACACTGACACCATTTGGGTCAAATGATAATAATAATAATAATAATAATAATAATAATAATAGTAGTAGTAGTAGTAGTAGTAGTAGTAGTAGTAGTAGTAGTAGTAGTAGTAGTAGTAGTAGTAGTAGTAGTAGTAATAGTATGTTTGTTGTTTTTGTTGTTGTTTTTGTTGTGTTAGTCGTCATTATCATCACCATTGTCATTTAATTGTTATTATTATATTTAGTAGCCCTTATGAAACTCATATGAAACCTACACAAATGTAAGCTGGAGTATAATTATCACATTCACCGTTATGAATATGTTATATACGAAATTGAAGAACATTCTGAAGCACTGGTTAACGTTTTTGGTTTTAGGCCTAGGGAAACACCGTACCTGATTAATTCGACAGAAGCATAATTCCGGCCTTGGGGTTTGTAAGAGAATTACGGGCCTTTCCATGTACTTTTATTTCAGATGTTAAAATAAAGTACAATTTGTAGTCCTTCATCTAATATAACAGTCGTTAAGCGTACTGTGTGACAGATACCTTAGCGAGTTGAACTCGGCAGTGAAATTGGTGCAACACTTTTATATTGTGATTTCAGAGATAATTAGAACACCACCAATGCCATGACACGTAGCTCAGACATCTCGAGATTGATCACCATGTGAAAGTAATTACATCCTTTAATCATCGTCAGCAAATTTGTTGATTCCAATATGAACGCTGCAACCAATTAAGCTATAAGGTCTTGAAAACCTATATCTTTATGAGATTAGTTTTAAATAGGTATTGGTCTACATGACCAGTGAGTCTAATACAAACTGAACCCGGCTGTTTGGATATTTCATGCTCCTATTTTGTTACATGTAATATTCATATTTAAGTCATAGCCATTGTACTTGATAACCGTAGTTTACCGTCAAGTTTGCGTATGTTTTTGTATATGTCAGTCTAATATATATTAAATTCATTGTTCTGGGTAACTCGCAACATTAGCGAAAATCGATATTTATCGGAGTTTTGTGTTTTAATTAAACATAACATGATAATGTAGCTAGTAGAAGTATGTAAAACAAGCATGTTATTTGTCAGTTTTGTGAGACTATTTCTGATAATATAAATTACTATGGATCGTACTTCAAATGATATATTTTTAAAAGGCATACAATATCACGGTTCCTTGGCATACGTCATTGTCAAAGTTGTATCTGAAAGTATATCCGTTTGATCATACTATTGGGAAGCAAGGTACATTTTTCGCATGTCCCACTTGTTTTCAATATTTATATATTTTTAAATTTTGTTTTTATCTCCCGAAAGAAAATACGGCCCAATCTAGATCTAGAGGTCTCAACAAAAAATATATTGACAAAAAAGTGATCGCGTGTTGTTGTAGACACAGATGAATTCATTATGATGAAGAAACAGATCGTATAACATCTTGAGATGTGCTCAAGAGAACTGCAAATTAGAAACGACTGCATATTTCCCATGTAAAACGTCAAGCCTTCTTGGTGAGCTTCTGATATGCTGTTACGCATACAGTCATCAATGAGTTCTTCCGGCTGGGTCTAAGGTTTCCAATGAACACAAACACCTCCCACGATGTCCCTATAGGGCTGATGTCTGAACTACCAGCGATCTGAGACTTGCGTTGTATGCTGTTGTTCCTTGAAGACTCCGCAGATAAATATTTTGCTTTCCGGCGACTATATTGTTAATGGAGATCAAGATGTCAACATTTCCTTGGAGTGGCCTTCACGACATCAATTCAATGGAAATATGGTGCTCTCTACCTCCGAGTAGGGGACGCCAGTGTGATCTACGCTCTACTGAACAGAGATACGTTACAAAGCGTATTAAGGAATCTTGATGGCATGCATGTGCTTCGTCTGTTGCTTTGATTCCAATGACACGGCAAAGACCTTTTAATTTAAGCTTATAGCTTTCCAGGAATTTGAGTTCAGAATCGCCTACAATTATAGTTCATTGGTATTCAAATCAATGAGCAATGGTTATTTGTACCTATCCTCCAAATCAATCTGTAATATTTGACGATGTTCTCAGTGCGAGCGGTTGCGAAGTGGTAGAATATTTGTACTTCGGAGTCAAAGGTCCCAAATTCAAAACCCTTTTTCCGGGAGCCCGGAATCAATGTTCGCGAAAGTTACTTTTCTAATAGGAAAATGTAGATATCATCCTCGGTCGGTCATGATCAGTACCAGCCAGTGCTCGCAGGTTTACTGCAACATTCAGCGCTACTGATGTTTTGAGTTTCCTCCTGCATCTAAATACTGACACGTCATGATGTTAGTGAAACAATCTTGAAAACGACTCTAAACCCTTTACAAAAGAAGCTATGTCAATTATCTGATATGAGTAGTGTGAGTATTTCACTCCGTCCAAGATCACTATTAAATAGTCATATCGTCACCGTGTTACATAGACGTGTTCTGCAGTCCTTATTCGCTGTTGGAATGCCATTTACGACTTGGTTTTGAACTGTCCTGACTTAAAGATATGTATTTACAAAACAAATAGCATGAGATTTAGTAAACGCACTGCTACTTTATAAAATACAAAGTACATAATTATATATTAATATATGTATATCATTAAATAGCATACATAAATATACATATTGGTAAATGATACGTGAAAACTATGTATAGTGCAATGCCAAAGAACTATTACGATAACCTGTACATGTGATTTAAATAGCATGTATACATACATAAATATACATATTGGTAACTGATATGTGAAGACTATGTATAGTGCAATGCCAAAGAACTATTACGATAACCTGTACATGTGGTTTAAATAGCATGTATACATACATAAATATACATATTGGTAACTAATATGTTAAGACTATGTATAGTGCAATGCCAAAGAACTATTACGATAGCCTGTACATGTGGTTTATATATATGTTAACCTCACGTTATAGTTGGTCATGTCCGCATTCACCAATACCTATTTACAAGGATGATATAAAACATTACCGAATTACTACATAAAAGCATTACTAGTACATTGTTTTCCAGTGGTGTATAACACGGCACACCATCAATCTGCATACCCGTGGGGAACTTCCTGGTCATAGTTGTTGGAGGTATGTCAGCGCATTCCGACTTTGAGTGGTTTCGTCACCAACCAGGGAAGAAAAAGTATGAGGCGCTAACGTTGAAATTATTACGGATACCAATTTCAATGAATTACATGTCGCAGTTGAAATTCTCTCCCACGGCTAAGATCACGAACTTACCTACGGCACTATTATATGACGTAACATAGTGGCAGCTAAGAGCACAGACTTCCCGACGATTGCCACGTAACGTAGTGATGCCTAAGACCACAACGGCACAAGCTTCACCACGGATACTATGTACCATAGTGGAAGAGTATACAGTTTGTTACATAATTTCGTACTCCACTCAAAACGCATTTCTATGAAAGTTGCCATAATTATTACAAACAGCTGACAGCCACAACATTGACATTTTCAAAGGTTAAGCAGTACATTGACATGTTCGTACTTACTTGCTATTACAAGTAATTCTCGAGCCCTTATTTCTGCCCTGGACTGAAGGCCCCTTTCCACACCGACGGCATAGTGAGGCCTCCTTCCTAATCACAGCTTTTCTGACTCTCATTTCCTAGGACTCGTACAATAGAAGGACTACTTTGTGAGGCACACTGCCATCGAGGCCTACTTCTGAAAATAACCAGTGTAAAACATTTCTTGTACAGGGACCCATTTCCTTTGTCTGCGGAGTAGGGATAAAACCAGAACAGCTACCTACTTCTATAATGATCAGTTAAAATCTGCTACTGCTCCTGTACTGTGAAACTAGGACAATTCTTACAACTAGCCATGTTAAAGTAAGGGAATATCACTTATAAATACAACGAGGCCGTCTGATTTAAGTGCGTTCTAACGATATGCCTTACTAACAATATAATGTCACACTACAAAACAAAACGATGGCTTTTCTTACTCAGTCTCGATAGTTAATAGAATTTAGACATATTCCACAATGTTTTCATATTATTTTAGTTATTACATTTTAAAATTGTTTACGGACCAATTTGACCGTATTAACACACTTTCAGAGATCTGTCTGAAAACCAACTTAATTTAAAGCGAGTATAAACATATAATTTCTAAATAAAGTATTTCTATATAGATTATTTCTAAGGATGGTGGGTCTACTCAACAGTAATCAGTTACAGTTACAACGGGACAGAACAGATATTTATTTCACTCAGGCGGTTAACATAGCATGCATGTTTTAGACATTTAAGAGATATGCCCATAGCTACGTCCAACCCTCCCCATTCCCGCTCTAGCGTTAAAGGCCTAATGTCACAGTTGATAAACATGTATAATCGGACAAACGAATGTCAATCTGAGACTAATTGCGCTTGATTTATCCACCCAAAAGTTGTTATTTACTGATGTACTTATCCCCCAGCACTCGATATTTTATATTAAATTGGGGAACGTTCCGCTATTTATTTGGTCTTTGATGTATCACTGTTCTAATAGGAATATGTGCGAGCAAGCAGAGTTATGTCCCTTTTGCATCATGTATAAATAAGCTGTTGACCGTATTTGATTTAAATCCGACTCTAAGAGTCGCAGGTGGGGTTGCAGTGAAGATTTATCAAACACACAGCGGTGGAAAGCTTTTTGGAAGTACAAACATGATGTTATGTATGTCAAGTGAACGTACTTGTCAGTTATAGCTAAGAACTAGTCCAAAACAACCATAAATATATGTGATAGTATGCCTTTAATAGAGCAATCAAATCGCTGCGTCAACACGGAGTTACACCTCGCGTAGTCCTTGTCAAATACGTTTTGTAGCAATATTTTGACAGTAGGAATCTTTCAAAAAATGTCAACATCATTAAAAATTAAACATCGAAATAAAGTGCTATGAATCGTATTTGACAAGGACTACAACTCCCGGCGGCCTGATTAACGTTTCTCAAAGCTTCTCGTATCTACTACGAAACCGTACCGTTCTCATAGCGATCTATAATACATGGCAGTTACGAGAGCGCTATTGTAGCGTAGTGGATACGAAAGGTCGGAGGGAGTTGTAGCCCTTGTCAAAGATGTTTTATAGCAATTTATTTCGATTTTTAATGACTTTGACATTTAAAAAATAATTCCTACTGTCAAAACCATTAAACATCGAAAAGAAATGCTACAAAACGTCTTTGATAAGGACTACCCGCTGGTCCGGATACTTTCTGCACGGATAATCGAGCGGGTACAATGCGCTGCATATATCTATTCAGTACAAAAGCATGACGACAATGCAGCGATAAGGTCCACAAGCCTTGTATAAGCGTTATCTTTCATGGCTTATTAATGCTTTCCAAGCAATCTCATTTGATATTCAGATAGTCTTTCTGACACGATTCACAAACACCCTGCAGCACGCTCGGTCATCAACTGCACGCGACATTAGTTCCAGTTTGCTAGCACCAACCAATGTAAGTGGATTTCGTGCCGAAACTACTCTAAACAAAACCATGATAAACACTCCGGTACAAACGATCGCGAATATTGTCCACTAAAAACAAATTGCAAGCCGCCGTTTCCTAGAACGATCGTAGTGCTACGATGTCCGTAACTCCTTAGCAACTCCATTCTAACGTACACGAGACACGACTCTCGTAGCCCTATAGGCCTGGTAAGTGGTGGGGACAGCACGTAAACTAGTGCAAATGTGTTGATCTGCGCTTCGCACATACATCACTATAGCTGCAGTAGACTGTATCCACAATAGCCATGACGTAATATGGGAACAATGGTTTTTATAAACTGGTTTTTAATTAATGCGCAGTTGGATGAGCTTGCCGCTTATCCTCGTAGTAGTCATTATTAGGAGCCTCCCTGTACCCGGAAGTCAGTTTCACAATGAGGCTCCCGCCATTACTTTCCAGCCCTATTGTTCTGTTGAACGGGACCCATATATCATAATGATCATCCAATATGGACAGTATGATGTTAAACAGTATATCATTCGCAGGAACCAATCGATAGTGGTATAGAGTCCATCGTGCATACATATGTATACATGTCCGCATATGAATACATTCGCAAAAGGAACAGCGAAACAAATATATTTCGCTTAAACAATATTAATATGTAATGAGGTCAAGCGTTATTGGTAACGATTGGCATCAACTATCCATCGTGACATCTTCATTATATATACATGTATATGAGTCATTCTCAAAAGATGCCACTTTTTTTGTCCCAGGCCTATACAATTGTTGAAATTTACAATTTTGAGATGGAATTTGTTATATATTTAAAATAGAACTTAGACACACCTATAGCATTTTTTTTCATATGTATTTTAACTAACTTTATCTTCATTTGTTTTGTTTAAGGGTCCAAATTAGAGAAATGTCATTATGTCCCTAGGTCTAAAACTTTAACTTTGGAGGTTTACAGTTCTATGGAAAATGCTAGTAATTGAGCATTTCCATCAATTACTTATATAGCCAATGCTAGATTATTAAGTGCATTGTAAATTATTTGATAAACTTACTTAATTCAGCTCATGTAACATTATTTGCCTCGGTCCAAATTGTTTTGTCTTTGCTGTAACGGCATAGAAAAACTAGAGTAAATAATGTTTCTTTAGGTCAAGACAGCGGAACTTGCTGTTATTATGTGCCGCCAGTTTAAGTTTAGTAGCCAGCCATGTGCTGAGTGGCATAAGAGGAAGCAAATGCTGAAAATGGTATTACATTGGAGCGTAATTATATTTAATGTATTTTTTTTTTTTGTAAAACCTATAATTACCATGCTGATGAAAATTACCGACCATTTCTATATTTGCAATATTGAAGATCACAAAATGAAAATTAGATCTAGAAATAATTTGACATAGGGACCGTTAATTAATTTACAGATTTGTTTTCTCTTGATATATGTTTCCAATAACCAGGTACCGGTCTTTTAAATAAGAGTTAATTTCGTTACGGTTATATACATTTTAGGTCATTTATGTTATTTGTTATATCTAGACCACAAATGTACCTCAATATTGGAATGCTGGAAGATGGATAAAACAGTTCCAAATAGAGGACGGGTAACGTTTTATCCTTGCACGCCCGCATGTCGTGTTACTTTTTGTTTGTTTTTCAAGGTGTATATCATCGATCACTGGCCAACATGTACGAGGACGGGTAACTTCTCAATTTACCAGTCCTCATGTATGGCATTGAAATTTTATACACTGGCAATGAAATTTTATACACTGCTCTCAACATAACAGTACTTTGTTCTGTGAAACTGGACCCTAGAAAATCTTCAAGATTTGAAATGGATGACAGATTATTTCATTCAGATCAGTAGGTCAGGATCTGGAAACATTTGTACCTTAGGATTGCAGCAGGTTGTGCAAGTTTCATATATCTGTTTATTAGTAACATCAAAGTTTTTCTTTGGATGCCGCAGCATCTTCTTCAGCTTGTTCCTGGACAGGCCGTCCATATCCAGGGCGCTCAGCTCACTGTTCCTCTTCAAGTTCAGGAGGTTCCTCTCGGCCCGCTTGTGGCCGTCGGCATTGGGGTTTGGACTGAGGAATATATAGCGGAAATTATAATCGTTGTGGGTTGACAAAATAAAACGGAAGCGGAAAAAGTACCAGGATGAGAGGTCATGGGAGAATAAATATACTAGTATACAAATCAGAGGGCCTATTCTCGAAACATTCTTATTAACTTCTTAGCCAGGGACAGTTCATAGCCAACTATAAGTATCGTTAAGAACTTTCTTAGGCTAAGAAGTTTGTAAGAACATTTTGAGAATAGGCACCCCCCGACCCCTGACCCACAGACCGATACTAGCACTACGTGAGTCATAACTCCATATTAATGTAATATATTGGAGTTAATAAGTCTTGTAATACTACGATCATTCAGTGGAACGGGGGTCAGGAATGTCAATTTTGTCCAGCCTTCAGGACAAGATAATGGCGGACACTCACCCAGGGCGTATATACGACTGACAGATCCAGTATGGCAGCGGCAGCTTGGTTCTCGTCAAGATTTCATCAAGTGAAGACTTTGTCATATCATCCTAGTGAACAAACAGTAACAGTTATGATTTCATCAAATATATAGAAAATGCCAATTAATAAATATTATCAAATAATGTTACCAAAAGATAATCATGTCATATATAATGCTCTCTATGCCCTAATGCGATTGCTCTATACCTTTATCTATATCTTAATAAACTACCCCTTTGGACAGGTTGGTAAAGCGTTGGGACTAGCAATCCATGAATTCAGCTTCGAATCCCAGTATTGGCAGCTTTTGTAACAAATAGTGTTCAATGTGTATTCGAGATGTTCCTGGTTGCTCTTCTCCCAGGAATATCAAATAGAGAATTCCTTGCTTCTCTATGGATCTTTAACATCAATGCGGGAATCTTTCACCCATTTGCGACGACAAAAATCACTGAATATGGAGATGAATGCTCCTACCAGCCCTGAGATTACGAAACTTTTCTTTCTGAGTACGTTGTTATGCTCAGCGCACGTGCTATGCTAAAAAATATGACATTTTATGAACAACATTCTGAGTTGAGTATGAAATCATACTCAGAAAAGTTTCGTAATCTCGGGGCCTGGTCTTTAGCCGAGTCAGTAAAGACTTGCAATCCAGAAACTTTGGTTCGAATCCTAGGATCAGAAAAAGATGAAGTGTGATGCTACCTGAGATTTCTCCTGTATGTGTCTGTTGGCCTGTCTGAATTCTTCCAGCGACTTGGCTGAGGCTACTTCACCTCGCACCTCCTGGTGAATTTGTAGTCTGAAAATTGTTCCAAATTCCTATCAGTGATCTCCTGGTGGGAGGATAACCAACAATACTAACACAATACTATTGGCAACCAGTATAGATGATTACCGGTACTGTTATTTTAAATAGACACTGCTTGCCAAAATCGAACACAGGATTCATAACGAACTCGTGGATAAACATACAGATTGATTGAATTAATGTTTTACGTCGCAGTGGGAATATCTCGCCCATAGGCGACGACATAAACATACAGAACTCATACTACTCACGCATGATGCAGGATCTTGAAGACGTGGCCTCTCACGTACGACAGTGGACATGGGTATTGTTGAACAAAGTCTAGATATTCATCAACCATTTCCCATATAGGAGGCTCTTTACCACTGAACAAAGCTGGATTGTGAAGACTGCCCTCTGAAAATGAATTAATGAATTAAGTGCTTTACGCTGCAGCAGGAATATTTCTCCAATACGCGACAAACCTCTGAAAAACAATGGTCACAGCTTTGATCATTAAAACATTACACAATATTTATATTATCCAAGCATAGAATTTCATTTCCTAGGAACATAGAAGAAAAGTAATGAGAGTTACCAAGAAATTTACATCTAGCCAGTGATAAAGTCATACATGACCTTGACAGGAGCTTGACCTTACCTGCAGACATCACTCCTTGAACCTGCGTCTCTTTCATACATTGAGTGACGTCGGCTATGTTCTGGATGTTGCCATTCGCGAATACAGGAATCTTCACATTCTCCCTGAAATGTTTTTTCTTCTTCTTTTTATTAAATAACAAAATACTCGAGTAGTTAATTGTTACATTAAAAAAAAAGAATTTAAACTACAAACTATATAAAAAAAATAATATCCTAATAATACAGTATTGAATTTGTTATTCAAACCTTACCTCACAGCTTTGATATATTCCCAGTTTGCTATACCAGTATATGGACCTTTTTGTTCCCTCGTTCGTCCATGAACTGCCAGCAACTGAAACGATTATCAAAATGCATGAAGAAGTTTTATTTTGCCGTCCCTATTAATCCAATTAGCGACCTTTGACCTCTTGATGATTATCTTGCTACTTTAACCTTCTCCATGCTGGAGGGTCTAAACAACAGTGCCTGTGCTTAAAATACAGCCGCGATTTTTGTCCATTGGAAATCTTTCGATTATTTTTCACGAATCTACCGTTTCTGATTATTATTATTCAGGAATGTACAATTTTGAAATCCATCATTTGAGATAGTGTGGACTTGGAACATTTGAAATTGCAGTGTACCACCACTCACATATATTGAAAAAGATCTTGACTACAGTCAGGATCGAACTCGAGACTTCTGGCTACGAGTTCTACGCTCTACCATCTGAGCAATGCAGGCTACAAAGAATGCAACCAAACTTAAACTTTTGAAAGATTTGCAGTTATCCAGCAACAGCACATGCTTCATGACATGTTCATGCACTGTGCATGGCACAGGGTATGTGCGTGTCTCACGAGGCGCACGTACAATATTTGTGCTGTATTTTAAGTTAGATAACATCCTCGTAACAGACAATTCGTGAAAATCAATGTCCTTGTCCCTAGCAGGGCTCGGACATTCTTTTTCATGAATCGTCTGTTACTTTTTTTCTTCTTTTTTTTTGAATTGGGGTTTAAAGTCGCTTTCTAGAATCTTTCACTAATATCATGACTTGTCAGTTTAGGGCAGGAGGAAACCCGCAACATCCGTAGCGCTGAATGTTGCAGTAAACCTGCGAGCACCGGCTGGTACTGACAAGATCAAATATGATAACCGCATTGCCACTCTACAGTCAGTGCATCCTATCAATATCGCGTCAGAAAGGTAACTTTCCCGGGACGGGATTTGAACCTGGAACCTTTGCGCTGCGCTACATCCCACCCCTCGTCTGTTACTAGGATGTTATCCTATACCTAATCCAACAGGGGAGAGGGAGTGTTAAGTGAGAAACTCACCTGGCATCCAGCTCTCTCCAGCATCTTGGCATATTTGATGGTGAGATCGAGACTGTCGAACACCCGGATCTTGCAGGTAATAGGAACGGTGAGCTCTTTGTGGCACACGCTCACTGCAACAAAACACACTGATATGATAACATGGATGTATATATCTACAGGAACATGAACAGGAACAAATGAAGGATGAAATGTGAAAGAAATACGATAAATATGTTTGTCTACCCTTTCTTAATTCTAGTTCTTTGAACGAGAGTAGTGCTATGAGCTTTAAAATGTCTTCTATAGTAATTACAGCTCCCATATATCCCTCCAAGGTGTACACTCCAACTATAGCACGTGTCTCTTGTTTTCTCGTAATACACGTCTTGTGTGATTTGAGTATATTATCAGGAGCGTGTTATATTCAAAGTCTGTAAAGACAAATTTGATTGCCGGGATTCGAACTCTGGAACTTTCGTATTTCTTGCGCTCTAGTCCATTAGGCCACCGAAAGTTCAACCTGAAGTTTTATAGATGCTCAATACGATCGGCATACGGAATGAATAGCTCGTAAAATCCCTTACATATTAGTATATTCATATTAAAATTTATATTCAATGTTTATTTGTATATTTGTTTTGTGATATATGACAGTTAACACATGGCCCTCAGGCGTTACTGGCATGTAATGCACTCCGTTTCAGGAATTACCCCTCGGGCTACTTCCTTCAACATCGTGCATTACATACCGTAATGCCCTCGGGCTGTGTGTTAACCATCACATAGGACTGCGATTGTTCTGATGACCAGGACCATGATCTGCCGAACTACCAGATAATCACAAGTTCATTACCCAGTTTCTCCAGGAGCTCCCACTCGTTCTGCAGGAAGGCACCATAGTGACCTCGGCGCGCGATGCTCTGTGGACATCCCAGGTTCAGATCGATGGCGTCGCAGTGTTTCTCCGCTATCTTGGCAGCCTTCAGGAATGTGTCAGGATTGTTGGCGCAAAACTGCGGAATATTTAATAGTTAACTTTTTTTTATTATTTAAACAGAAATTAATTCTGGTTTCAAGAATTGTTCATTTATATCACGGCTTGTCAGTTAAGGGAGGAGGAAATCTGCAACATCAGTAGTGCTGAATGCTGCAGTATACCATTTTCTTTTTAATTGGGGTTTTAATTGGGCTTTCTAGATTCTTTCACTAAAGGATGAAACCCGCAACATCAGTAGCCCAGAATGTTGCAGCAATTCATGCGAGCACTGACTAGTACTGACAGACCATAGATGCTACCTGCTACAGACAGTGCATCCTATCAATATCGCGTCAGAAAAGTAACTTTCGCGAACATTGATGGTGGGTACTGTCCTACCCACCTTGAAAATGTGCAAGAAAGTGAACATGTGATATCCTTGTGATATTTCAGTCATGACATACCTGTATAATAAGTGGTCTATCTTCCTCACATGTCTGCATGCACTCCTTTCTGTAGATTGCATCCCTTACAAACAATGTAGCATGAAACATTGGAGTGTAGCACAGCTGTGCTCCATATTTTCTGCTCAACATTCTCCAGGCTAGTTCACTCTGGTCCACCATTGGAGCGACTACAAGCTCTGCCGACTTTAACTTGGTGCGCCAAAACTCAAACCCTTCAGGCTTCACCATAGTGTCTCTGATTAACTGTAATACCAAGAAATAAGTTGAGATTGGCACGAGGTGACCCGAGATGGGCGCGAGGTGACCTGAAAACCTTAGCGCGAGACGCCCCAGCGCGAGTTAATATGAAAATATGTCTGGCGCGAGGGGGTTTGGCGCGAGTTTACCCGTAACCCACAGAATGATCATAGCACTGCGAGTTGTGCTAAACATGTGGGAGTTACAACTCTTAGGGCTACGATCATTCTGTGTTTCAATAAAAGCATGTCAGACTCAACTCATGCAATCAAATGTTGCTTCTGAATGTAGATTAGTTTAAGCTGTCTATTAGCTACTTCACTGTACCCTGCTCATTGAGTCATGGTTCTCATTTGGCCCTGTTTATGGCCTTGTAGTGGTAATGTTATAAAGTGAATCATTATCACAACCGGACATAAACAGGGCCAAGGTTCTTAGAAGTTAGATTCTGATTTCAAAGTTATAAAATAAATTAATTAGCATCTTGCAGAAATAAACATAGAAATAACCATCCTTAGCAAGTGATGAGGAACCTTAGCAAGTGATGAGGAACTGTAGTTTCATATCTATTATAATATATAGTAAATATAGTAGTAGTACCCTACCCAATATATCAGTTTACCGTACAACTTGTGTACTCTCTACTGCGACTATCTAGCCTCAAAAGCAGCTGAAAAGTTATTTACAAGTTCCCCGACTTCCCCAGCTGGTTACCTGGGATTGTCGATTGATGGATTCAGAATCAATCTTTCCCCAATGTGTCCATATCAAATGAAGTTTAACTATTGGAAATGTTTATTAGCTTGAGCTCATTACAATGAACACCAGTTTAACTTGGTAAGGTTTGTTATAAGTTAAAGATCGCGTAAAATGTACAAAAAGATCCACATGGCAAAATTTGTTGACGAAACAAGATGCAACCAGGTTTGGAGTTACCTGCCCTTGGACGTGCATAGAAACGCCAGGCGGCGTTCTCAGTCGCCATGTTGGTTGTCAATGACAACATCACTACAGCCTGTTGAAAGTTGTTTGTTGTCGGGCACTTGGGTAACTTGCAGTTCACAAGTTCTCTGCTAGATTATTCAACTGTGTTAAGGATGGAAGAACATCCCGAACTGGATGATATCCCGCGTTTAGAGCTCGATAGAATTATCGGTTTCAATGGTAAGCTAAATGAAGTCTAAATTATGTTCACATGTTTTAGGCTATTTTAGCATTGCAGAATGAGAATCTCACACAGTGCTGTTCAAAATGGGATTGGCTAGATCAGTATCATGTGTTCAATAATTAATATGATCCTCTCGGGAAACAGTAATCTGCCCGGTCGGAAAATGTATCAATCGAACAGTCATGTTATATTATTTTGAATAGAGTAACAATTAAGTCTATTGATTCATACAAATTAATAAGTGAGTGAGTGAATATGGAGTTTAATGTTGCTGCAGGAATCTTTCACCCATTTGCGGAGAAACTGTGATAACGAAGACAGTTATAACGGGGTCTGACTGTACTATTACTTCTGTCACTGATGTTCTGTTTTCCATCTAAGTGACCATGTTATCTATTGAAAGTTAACAGAACAGCTGATGGAACAGTCTAGACATTATAATGTAAATACAAGAGATCATAAAGATATTATCATAGAGATCTATACATTTTGTGACAGAATTGGTCAAATGAGTGGAGGCCATGATTTTCTAAATGATAGCTCTATATATCAGCAGTCTCAGAGTTGTGGGTCAAAGCAGCCATTCTAGTTCTTAGCTGCTTCTATGGTCATGGTTGAGACATGTTCTACCAACATGTTAATTTGTATTCACAGGAGCTATCACAAATGGTTTGAAAGTCCACCCTGATCAACAACACATCATCTACCCTCTGGGCTGCAACGTTATCATAGAAGATATCAGCAAGGATGGCTTTGGTTCACAGACTATCCTGTCTGAACACACAGACTATGTATCATGTATCGCGGTCTCCCCATCAGGCCGATACTTGGCGACAGGACAAGTTACTCACATGGGATTCAAGGTAACATCTGGCAGCCTTAAAAATTAACTTTTTTCAGCTGGTACCATCTCTGTTTTACTAGTCCTCACCAACATTCGCTAGTCTTCATTATTTAACAAAATACCAAACATACTTCTAACAGTACAGGATATACATGTACATACAGAACTTATCTATAGTAGATTAATTATTGGATACACAAACATATAAATATCTGATATGGGTAAATGTAAATGCTGTAATGTACCCTAAACTATCAGCTAGTCAGAGGGACTAGTAAGTTTGGACTCAATTTCACTAGTCTGCGACTAACAGACTAACATTAATTTATAATGCTAGCTGTCTGCATTAAATACATCATTAATTTGATACTTCTTCAAAGGCATATTGTTGGCACATTTCATGGTCACTTTTGATCTAGCTGAAATTATGTAGTATGAACATTTAATGTTTTATAAAACATGTTGATGGTTTTCTCTTTAGGCTATGATCATCATCTGGGACTATGCCACGAAGCAGCCTATACATCACATGCAGTTACACAAGGTCAAGGTTGAGGCGCTGACATTTTCGTGCAACGAGAAATATCTGATCACCCTTGGCGGGCAGGATGATGGGTCGTAAGTATCTAAGGACTAGGCATAACAATTATCACTTGTACATGCTTTGCTGACAAGTTACTTAAAATCATAAACGATGTAATAATTTTTTGCAGAATGGCCTCTTGTTCTGGGTCTGTTGCACAGAACAATCATAGCGCTATGTGCCTCCTATACGTTAACACAGGGTTAGAAGTTCACACTTGCCCGGCGGCCCGATCCATTTCTCCTAATGTTAAAAGTAACCTTCGGGAATACTGTAAATCATGAAATTAATGCGTCACTAATTTAATGCGACCTCTAGATTTTAGACATAAATGCGACACCAATAAAATGTGAATGGCCATGTCTTCATGCATGTTTTCCTCCAAGTTTTACCTTTAACGTGCAGCAATTAAATGCGACAATACAGCGGTTGCATTTTTCGCATATATTATACTTTTCACTACGGGTCTGGAGGCCGTGCGCTGTGTAGGAAAAGCGATACGCATGAAGCCGTTCAACGAGCAATACATGTAGAGAAAAATATTGTATTCATGTATTCTAGCTTGAACGCACCCTGGACTGATGATGCTATTGATATCGATGTGAAGAACTATATTTCAATGATTGAAAAGCTAAATTCACAGAGGATACAGTTCGTCCATTTGTTATCAATGATGATTCCTATCTTCTGTTAATTTGAGTACATGGTCATATTTTGTGTTTACATCAGTGCTCTTGCTCGTCAAGGACACGAGGGAAATTTACTTAATTTAATCAGTCAGCAATTTCTTAAAAGTTGTGAATGTTCTTTGCATCGAGGGAGAATAATCAAATTGAAATATCAAAAATACATAAGTTGACAACAATACGTGACCCACTTCCGAGACTAAAATCCTGCAGGCCTTGCTCTTTCAGTCTTTGTTGGCCAATCTTGGCAAATAATTGAATAATGAAGCTAAAGGTCTGTATTTTTTTCGTGCACGTGTGTTTCAGGCCTTGAGCGTTGACTGTACGAGACCTGTCAAAGTTGACAGCACTGAACAAATTACAGAGAGAATCTGTGTGCATCAGAGTGGAGGCAAGACGACGTCACTGACAAACACGGCCCCGGGCACCAATGACGACTAGTGGCTGTCACCATCTGAGGCACATGACAAGTGGCTGGCAGGTGACGGGTGACACATACACGGGCACCGAGGCTTCATTAGGGACTGCCAGTCCGTGATTGGACCGGATTGGAGAGGAACCCGCAGTCACGGCAGTCCGTTGGTGCAATCTGACCAAAAATTAGAAGCTTTCATCAAGGCATATGTTGAGTGCTGTCAATGTCATGATTATATGTACCGGCAATGTATGCCAACCAGCAGATATAACTTTCTTGTGTTAATATACTGGCAGTGTTCCAATTAATTAGGGGGTCCGCGTGGGGGGGGAGGGTAATTTGAAAATCTGCAATATTAAAGGTATCTGTATGACCCCCTGAAAATTACAGATTTTATCACCATTAACATTGGACCTATGGAGAATGACCTTTACTTCGAACACTGTACTGGTTGGGGGCCTATTATTGCCCAGGACCTATTATTGCCTACCCCCCGCTGTAGCACTTCCGCGTTTGTGATTGATTTTAATTATGGCATATTTTTAATAAAGAACACCTACTAATTACCAATAGATGATAATTGGAGCAATAATTTAATTTAATTTAAAATTAACACCATGTTTATATTTATTTGTCAGCCATAATGATAAGATTGATTCAAATTGTCAAAAATACATAATTTATAGGCAAAACAAACGGTGTGTTTTTATTATACGTGATTAAACTTTTTACATCCAAGCATGCATTAGGTATGGTTTATATATTAGTAAATACCAATTTAAAATTAAATGATTTCACAAGAAGATTACGCACCTCGTCCTCAGTTGCATAAAAATGTCTATTTCCACCCTGTTTTCTGCCGTCGCTCGCGCTATAACCGAAGTGGCGTAGATAACTTTGAATATACAATAAGGTCACACTATAGCTATACATGTGCCCTAATAGTAAGTATAATGACGTTGATGTATATATTAAGAAAATAATATCCAGGAAAACGTTAATATTTTAGGCGATAATCGGCCCCCAACCAGTACTGGTATAGTAATTTATTATGCAATTCAGCCGTTTATTATGTAAAGTCAAATTCAGCATGTAATTAATTACTGCATGAACGCGAGACAGAATTCTGCATGTGCTTGTAGAGTTGTCAATGCGGATCTGGAAAAAATAGTCTGTTTATTATATCCATATCATATAAATCCTGTTTTTAATCAGTGCCTGGATCAGTGAATGCTTATGCCAATATGGCTCTTGATGACCATATTGAAGATGTTAGTGATGTATGTCTATATATACTGTACAGCTGTGTGAATGTGGAACCTAGTTGTGTGTGTGTGTGTGTGTGTGTGTGTGTGTGTCTGTGTGTGTGTGAAGTGTCCTGCCTGTATTCATATGTATCTAGACCCTGTATGATATGTATATTTTTGTAGCCTCATGTAGAATGCTACAGTGCGTTGTAATAATAGTGCTCGGTTAGGGAGCTGCATTTATTTTTATATAGAGGAATCTGGATTATTTCAGCATAATATAGTCATTGAAATATTAAATTATGCAAAAATTGATTGACTTTCCATTGACCAAATAGTGGCCATCTCTCTAAAAAAAAAAACGGTGAAAACCTATGCTAATAATAATAATACCAATCTTGTGTATGTCAGACATTAATCTCATTCTAACGCAGGGATATGATATAGAAGGTACCAACATAAAAATACACCACACCATTTCTGGGGGTGAATAGTGCAAAAGCAACAGTAAATATCTTAACTAGTTTCATATTGGATTATTTTGTTATTATCCAAATCATAATCAATGGCTTTATATCTCCAAATGTAGTCAGCAGTATGTCAACTGTCTTGTATTACTGTATACAAAAGCATGAAGTGTGTTCAAGGTAATGGAATCTCTGAGATGATTCTGTGGAGATGTTACATGTGATGCTAGAACAATGTGGAGACATGGGAATGACATGTTACATGTGATGCTAGAACAACATGGAGACATGGGAATGACATGTTACATGTGATGCTAGAACAACGTGGAGACATGGGAATGACATGTTACATTTGATGCTAGAACACCATGGAGACATGGGAATGACATGTTACATTTGATGCTAGAACACTGCCCACACATGGCCGATGTTTTCTGTCTGTATTGTATACAGAATAAATGTTGAGTTTTACAAATTGAAATGTTCTTGTGTTGGTGTTTTCCCATCTGTATTGACATTACTATGGATGTGTTTGGATACGAGATAAAGATACAGACCTTGCATATAATGTACTCACGGGGCCGTAGCTAGGCAGGGGGCAGGGTGGGTAGCTGCCTCCTCTGGAGTTTTACCCAAATAATTTGTTTTTCTCTCATTAATCGCTGAGTGATAGATTGTAACGTGTATGATTCAATTTGTCAGTGATAGGCCTGTTTCAGTTACGATAGTTCACTGAAGTATGACGTTTGAAGGTCCTGGTGAAAATTGTGTTTACGAACGTCAGATATTTTCAGAGACTTTTACTCTACTATTGAATATTTAAGCATAAATTGCGGGAAATCAATCCTAAGCAAACATGATATACAAAACAAATCTCCGAGAAATATACCCCAAGACCCCTTACGGTCTTGGGCTCTTAATTTGTGACCTTGGTCACTTCGAATCCACATGGTACACCATCAGATATATGCACCAGTATTGCATATTCACAACGGAGAATATAGCTATCTCCTGATATTATACCGTACTTCACCGTTGTTTATTTCAGAAGAAATGCAAAGAATGCAAGCAGCCTTTTTGATTTTCAAAATGTCCGGCAATAAAAGTATTTTTTCGTCATATTTATTTTGCATAATATGGTAGATTTAGGGCCCGCCACAGACCACCCTCAGAACCTCCAAGAGTGGTATCATCATCTTCAGGGGACCCACATAATTGATAATTTACATGTTAACAAGAAAAATAATTGGGTTGCACTGTGGTGGATTTCCACTTGACTTAAACACAACAGCAATGGGTGATACAACAGCAATGAAACGGATGATAATTGAATGTATTTTGCATTTATGACTTGCATTTTGTCATTTGTGACCATCTACATCTGTAACACGAAATATAACCTACATAATATTGTTTTAAAGGCATAATATCACAGATATTTATGGTTGTTTTGGACTAGTTCTTAGCTATAACTGCAAAGTATATTCACTT
>JAUTBV010053771.1:0-20215 GCA_032361325.1 Lepetodrilus fucensis
GAGGTCAAAGGGCAATCTGATACAAAGTATATGGCGGTTTGAAAGCATCCCTCACTACCAGCCAGTGCTTGCAAGTTTACTGCAACATTCAGCACTACAGATATTAGAGGTTTCCTCCTGCACTCAAACTGACAAGCTGTGATATAAGTGAAAGAATATTGAAAGTGGGTAGCAACCCAGATTTAAAAATGTTCGGAATGGAAACTAATGACTAATGTCAATGAAAATTATTGCATTTGTCAGAAATGGAAACAAAATTATATAGATCTACAGAATAAGGGAAGTCATGTATGATAATAAATGTCAAAAGAACACAGAAAATGTTAAAATGGAAAGGTCAAAATGTCCACAGATCCTTGTACTGCACTACAAACGTTTCCGCATGTCAGATAATGAACACCAACATTTCCATTTCAAATGTCATTAAATCACAAGATCCTTGAATAGCAACAGTAATAAATTAACACATGTAAATAATTATGTACAACTTATAATTACCGATAATTAATCGTGACATATTTCAGTTTAAGGAAATATTAATATAAACCTATTGAATTTACTGTATGTAAGAAAGTATCCATTTTGATTATTTTATACATAAACATTGAATATATTTACAAATAAATGACATTTCAAACTAAATATCAACCTACCTGCAAGGTTATACAATGACACTGAATTGATTCGTATCGATAACCCCAGAGACATCATCATAACGTCTGCATTTGTTTATGTACGTCACACATCATTAAACACTGAACCATTAACAAGCTGCACTCGACAAATGAAAACTCACTGATCAATTTGCAGTATATTTTAAAGTACGCTATTGGCATTAAGTACGTACCTCTTTTAGATTTCGATACAAATTCCTTCTTTTTCTTACGACATGCCCGTTCATACATGATAAAATGTATCCGAAAACACACGAGTAAAATCCATCGATAGGATGCTCCACAATCTTGATGTGAGCCTCTGGAAACTTCACGCAGAGTCAGTGACAGAGCAATGCTGTGAGGAGCTCGAATCAAGGCAGACTTGCGTCCTCTGATTGGCCGGTATTGATTTTGTCATGCAGCAAATACCTGCATAGTGGGAACATCATTTGTCTGGACAAAGAGTAACACCAGAGAATGGGGACTGTTAAAAAATTCAATGGTTGCAATGAATTAAAGAGCCAGGGCATGAGATTACATGGGGTTTTTACTGAGTTAAAAACGTTTGTATTTCTGCAGGGGATGACGTTACTTTTCAGTGTTTATCGAAGCGTCAGATTGTCAACACAATCCATTTCGGCCTCCACAGAGTCTATGAATGTCGATGTTTGCAATTAACTGGGAAGCTAGGGATCCAAATCTGTTAACACATATTTTGTTTTAATTATGATACTTGAAGAACCAAAGTGCCTTATGTAATGTCACCAAGTGCTTGATGCCAAATAAATAGGCAGAATATACTCCTCAGGGTGTTGAGAATGAAAGTGAGGGCACATTGATCCATGCAGGACTCATAAGAGAGAGAGATAGAGAGGGAGGGAAAGAGATAAAGAGAGATATAGAGAGAGGGAAATAGATAGAGAAATAGAGAGAGAGAGAGAGAGAGAGGGGGGGAGGGAATAGATGGAAAGAGAGTGAGTGAGTGAATATGGAGTTTAATGTTGCTGAAGGAATATTTTGCCTATTTGCGATGAAGAGAGAGAAAGAGTGATGTAGGAAGGTAGTAGGTAAAGAGGGGGATGGAAGGGAGGGAGAAAGAGAAAGAGGGGAGAGAGAGGGAGGGAAGAGAGAGACAAATAGAGAAAGAGAAAGATAGAGAAACAGAGATAGAGAAAGACACAGAGAGATAAAGACAGAGAAGGGGATGGGATAAAGAGATTGAAAGAGAAGCAAGTGGTAATGTATATTCAGTAATGTATTCTAATAATGGTTCCAGTTCACCTCTCTTTAAAGCATTAAACATGTACAAGAGATCAGTGTGTATGCAGTTTCCTGGGAAAGATGTCACTGTGAATGCCAGTGTGAGGCAGTAGTTATAATGCAAGAGACAATTTTTGTTTTCTTTTGGTTATTATTATTATTATTATTATTCGATTAGTTAAATAATATTAAATTTGGGAAAGGTGAGTGGCTAAGATGAAGTTGTGTAATGCATAGATTTATGGTAGCAATAATAGAAGTGATTGAGCATTACATGTTTAGGAGTGATGATTGTCATTTAAATAGAACTAAAACTTTTATAAACTGAGATAACAGATGCTATTATTGTTCATTAACTGTTAAACCATGACCAAAGCAATTGTGCAAGCAATGTGTCATTTAATTTCTATTGCAATTATTTATTCATACTAATGTGTTTGATGTGATATTGAGCTTGAAAGTGATATAATCACAAAGGGTTATTGATTAGATATACTTAGTATTTCTCTAAATTACCTAAATATTTAACAATCTAAACATATCAGAAACCCCATAATAAAATCAATACGAATACCTTCGTTAATTTTTGTAGTACTATTATTATATTGCAGACTAATTTTGAAAAGAATCTGTGTGAATTACTATCTGTCGGTAAACCTTTACAAAGGAAACAAATATCAATTTACAGCACAAAAATATCATTTCTAATAAAAAATATTATCAAAATTAATTATTAATATAAAACAATAAGATAAAAGATTAACATTGATAAAGATTACTGAACAACACATCTCGAAGACTGAACAATACATCTCAACACAATAGAGTCATCTTGATGTCCATTGTTCTCTGCAAACAATACACGCTAATATTACTGCTTCTTTGTAATTCTTGTAAGTGGTTATTTTCTCGATTCTTCATCACGAACCCGATCTCGTTAACTGTCCCAGGTGTCACTTTTCTCAAGTTGGACAGCGAGCCAATAGAAACATGGGACTGACTCCGGACTGACTCATGGACTGCTAATGAATGAACAACTGTCCCTTGTACTTAGTTTACAGGTGAGCTGTACAATAGTAATCTAGTGGCTATAATGTGCATGTGTAGCAAGTTCTAAAAACAAATCAATTGAGAGGGAGGTGAAAGTGAATCCATTTGTTGTTAAGGCATGGCGATAAAAAAAAATGAATATGGTAAGCAAGATGTCGAAAATCAAGAAATAAAACTACTAATTTTAATTTTATTTTTGTTTAGAAATATTTGTTGGTGGGGGGTTACATGATGAGGTAGAAGGTAGTAAATAATAAAAATAACAACAATAATTTTACAACAGCAGCAGGGAGAGGGTTTAACATTGAATACTCATGTCATGGTTTGTATGTTTTGTTCATAAATGCTTGAAGACGAAAAAGAAATAATCTGAGTAGAACAAAGCCATGAATATGTGACTACTGGTATTATCTAATTACTGGATGACAGATTATGAAAAATTCATGAAGGTTGAAACGAGCAATTCACCAAAGGAAAGAAATACTCTACACAATCGGTTTACCAAACTCAATTTTCTTTGGCGTTCGTTCGTGGCCTCATGATACCTAATTAAAATAACATTACCAGGAACTGGAGGTGATTGAAGGAAATGGAATGTGTTTCCTAAACAAAAGACTAGAAAAAAAGGTGTAATGTTTTCGTGGAAAACAAAAAGGGCACTTGATTGATGGGGAAGTCTTGTTTTAACTTTAAACACGATCTGCCAAAATATTTTGGTCATGTATTTTTTTAGTATTCCAATTAAAAACAAATTATTCAGTTATGCTGAACACTTATATTAAATATGCATATTCTTTATGCCTTTTATGATATAAATTAATTAATATTTTTCTTTGACAATAATTTCAATATTAATAGATATTTACAGATGACACAAAGAAATAATGCCATTGTGATTTCACATTACAATACCACTCTTACAATAAAGCAGGCATTTTTCAAGTGAATATCTAACCTTTAAGCAACCATGCCTTAAACAACATAACACCTAGAACAACGCAATAGATGACATAAGGAAATAAGGCCTTAATGATTTCACTTTTCAATACTACTCGTAGAATAACATAAAATACTCGTAGCCATTTTTCAAATGGAAATCTATTAAATCAACTATACCTTGAACAACATAAAACCTAGAATAACACAACACTTCAAACACAACATTTAGAACAACACAACACATATAACAACACTCTGAACAACACAACAACACTTAGAACACAGCACTCAGAACAACACAACAACACCCAGAACAACACAACAACACCACTCAGAACAACACAATACTCAAAACAACCCAACAACATTCTGAACAACACAAACCCCAGAGTAACACTCGGAACAACGCTCACAACAAAACAACACTTCATTCTGTGGCATGTTAATTTCCCCAAGCGAGAGTTTGAATTGAGTGATCAACCTATTGAACAATGTTCCCCTTCACAGAGTTCATTATTTGCTGACGTGGTATCAAGTGCATATTCAATGTGCTACACGACTTGATGGAGATCCCAGTTAAAAAAATACAAAAGGGGTCGACATGCTGCAAATCTCTTTCACAAGAGAAGTCAATTGATTGCAAGTCGGAAGGACAAACGAGAGGAGAAACCACTGCCCTGACAAGACAAGCCACAACCATGACAAGACAAGCCAACAAATGTGATTGCATATAAAGACAACCAGATTTAAAAGTCAATTACAAATGAAATGAAAAAAAGTTTAAAAAAATGTGGGCATTAATTTCACCAGAAACAAGTTACTATAGAATGTTCCTAGCATTGCTGTGTGTGTGTGTGTGTGTGTGTGTGTGTGTGTGTGTGTGTGTGTGTGTGTGTGTGCAAGTTGAATGGTAAATTAAAGCAATTGGTGAATGTATCTAACATGTTCCATCAATCAATTTAACAATTTGGTGTGAAACTAGGCAATACCTCATTCATAACACTTTAGGCAGAAACTCAAATGAGATTGGCATTCAACATTATTTTAAAACATTTTTTTGGGAACAAATTTCAGCTTTGGAAAACCGAAAATAGTCTTGCATAAGTTTGCAGTAATAAACATCGTAAGTGAGTTAGTGGACCATGTAATGTAGATCATTGTTGGAATGGAATCTGCAACAACATTTTGGTAAGGAAAGATCAATATAGCCATAGATTGATACTTTTATTGATTGATTTATTGCATTGTGTCACTACCGCTGCAGGACATTTCACCCGTATATGACACAATCCAGTTAAATTGAATCAATGGTGATCACTGTAGACTATGTTTAGACATTGCATCACAATTTTCTCTGCATGACAAAGAGACACAGAGAGTATGTCAATGATGACAATGGCAACGACAACAATGACAATAATAATGAGACTGACAATGACAATTAATGACAACAATAATGAAATTTACAATGAAAATAATGATGACAATATTAAACATTATGGAATTGGCAATGAAAACAATGAGATTGACAATGGAAACAATAAATGACAACAATAATATTGACAATGACAACGATGACAATGATAACATTAATGCCAACAATATGATGATATTTATAGTAATGATAACAATGATGGTGATACTGACAATGATAACAATCATAACAATGACATTGACAATGATAACAATAATGACAATGGCAACAACAATAACAAGATTGACAATGATAACAATGACAATTACAACAACGATAAGAATAACAATGACAACAATAACAATGACATTGATGACAACGGTGCCCGATGACAATCCATGCTATCGTGTAACCTCAACCCAGACCATGTCTGCTCAAGCCAATAATTACAACTTCATTCTTGTACATACAGCTGTGCAGTCTGTATTACTAGGACTTCCTTCCTAGGCCACAGAACATAGCATTGCCATTAGACAGTCGTCTGATAGGCCAAGCACCTGTCCATGATAGGTCGTATTATTCCTTGTATCCTGCAGTGTCCTGTTATCTTCAAACATGCTCTGGACATAATTGATGACACAGGAAATTTGGCTTAAAGAGGGAGATCACCGGCAATTGGTTGATAAATTGATGAGATTCAATGTAACCGATAGCGCCTAGCGACAGCTGATAGTGTCATAGCGACAGAGGCTAGTGCCAAAATGACAGCCGATAGTGCCATAGCGACAGATGATAGTGCCAAAATGACAGATGATAGTGCCAAAATGACATAAAATAGTGCCAGACAGCTCATAGTGCCATAGCGACAGTTCATAGTGCACTAGTGACAGCCGATAGTGCCAGAATGATAGATGATAGTGCCAAAATGACAGCTCATAGTGCCATAGCAATAGACCATAGTGCCATAGCGACAGACACCTTGCATTGAGGGATAATCGACTTCAAAGGGCCACTGATGTAGACAAGATCCCTACTGTTCCTCACAGATATTCCTCCGACATTGGTGATCCTCAAGGACCCATCATGTCACCAGATAATGGACCTGAATGTCATAAATCTAAAAACTACATCCGAAGAGTATCAATTGTCACACGAAGTCATGATGACCTGGTGGATAGAGCAATCAATACGAAAACAAGATCTGTCTGGGGAAAAATAGATCTATTAATAGATCCTATCATGCCGATGTTTGAAGAGTGATTATCTCAAGAAATAATGGGAATTTATGACAGAATATCCAATTCTGTAAATATTGGTATAATGTCAATGTGATAAAATTACTGTCACCCATTAAAGATAAGAAGGAGGATTACTGAGTCAATTTGTATAAAACTGTGGAAACAAAGTCCAATTAGAAACAAACAAGTTTAAGTTATTAACCATTCTCATTTCATTACTTTATGAAGATAAAACTCTACATACATTTGTGAAAATACATTTGGAAAATAATTTCATATTTAACATTTTTGTCTGTATTCTAAGAACACCTTTCCTGATGGTTGGTTGGTTGGTTGGTGCTGCCTTCATAGTTTACTCATATCATGATTTGTATGTTTTGTGCATAAATTCCCTGTAGTACTAAATAATATTGGATTTCCATCAGCTGGTGGTGCTAGTTCATGGAATATCCCGCTGCAGTTAAAACATGGAGACACAACTTAGGTACTCTGAGCCAACCAGTTCTTGCTTTGCCCCATTTATTCTGAGCACCAAGCAGGGGAATGACAAGTAACATCTTATATAGCATGATGTAGCTGGGGATCGAACCACCTACCAATTGCTCACAGGGCTGACACTCTAACCACTAAGCCACAGAGATAATCTTTTCCTAAATGTATTGACTTGGAATATTCTCAATTATTATGTGAGTGAGAGAGAGTGAGTACTTCGAGTTCATGTGTGAGTGAATTAACAAGCAACTGAGTGAGTGTGAGTGAGAGTGAGTGAGCCAACAAATGAGTGAGTGCAATGGCTCAGCTGTTCAGTATACATATAAATGTAGCCAGGTGTGACTCAAGATGCTCCTACTGGTCTCGGCCAGTGGGGTTATCCCTTTGGTTAAGTCTGTACAACGTTAGACTCACAATCGAGCAACTCTGGTTAGAATCCCAGTACCAGCAGCATCCTCTGTTCCACAAACATTGTATTATAATCTACCTGCACTGAAAACACTTCTCCACGGCAGTGGAGATAAAGTGGAGATAACGTGGAAGTGAAAACACAGAGGAGATAACTTGCAAGAGATAACATGTCTCTTGACGACCATTAACTGTTTTATCACAAATACTGTCCAGAATACCAATTCCATTTTATGGACATAATTTCTAACAATATTCCATTTAATTATTGATGAAGTGTTTGTTTACAATTGTATTGGGATCATGCGAGTGATGAAGTACTGTCCTCATATGGGGGATCAGAAGATATGAACGAGGTTCAAATAATCAGGAATTACTCCAGAGACATCATGATTTGTTTTCGCTCATTGCGCAAATAGACATCCTCAACACCTTGAGAAATGCCATGAAAAGAGGATTGAAGAAAGATGACACAATCACAAAAATATCAGCCTACCTTTTCTATAGTAATAATCCATGACACCGAACATGCTCAACTCCATGAGAGGTATCCAAGATGAGTATTGATTCAAATAGCACATGCAAACATTACACAATGTATCTGACGTCACTAGGCAATGAAACACATTGGCAGCTTCTCGTCGTTTCGATTGGTAATTAAACCTTGGGGGTGTCGTGTTATCGAGACGGCAGCTCTGAATGTTTCCAGCTAGCAAGGAGAATACCGACGACACTGACGACACTGACGTCTTGACGTCGCTCCCCCCTGCCAGCGTGTTAATCCACGCAAGGCTAACCGTGGCATTCCGTGAGTTAAGCAGCTAAATTGGTCCAACGTTTGAACAGCCTATTTATACACACCTCCATTATTATAAAGGTGATGTTTGTGGTCCCTGGCTTTCCGAACGACGTTCCGAAGGCGAAAATGCCTGGCTGGTCCGAGCTGTATGTTGACCGGATAAAGCGAGACGACAAACAATTACACGCTTTTTGTTTGACCTCAGCAGTTTCCACGTTTCTGGTGGTCAGAATGTCTTCTAGAATCAGGCGGTGGGGAAAGATGCGTGAATTATTGCTTTACGTCAAAAGTGGTAATCTTTCACCCATATGGGGGAAAGAGGGTGAGGGAGATGGGAAGGCGGGTGGGGAGATAAAGTGGAAAGAGAAAGTGCATAACTACACCATAATCAAAATATCTCGAAGGTCTAGGGAAATTTAATTTGATGGAAGACTTTTAAGCGGAAGTGAAATATTTTGGTTTAGACATAACACAACTTTGAATCAATGTCCAATTACAAAAATATAAATCTTGAGTTCTGGTAGATACATGCTAAAGTACATTTCATCCTCATTATAATGTATCAACTAGGAAATCTACACATTATTGTCCTAATAAAATCAATCTTTAAATTATTTTTCGTATGAATAATATTGTATTTGTCTCTGCCTTCAGGGGTGTAATTGCTATGTCCTTATATAGGCAGACATCGTCTCAATTTGTAAAAGCTTTTCGTAGATGCCTTTTCGAGTACTTGTCAACACAACAACATTGATGCAACAGCTGCAAGAGCAGAAGTTTTTCTTCCCTTCAAACTCCAGTAAAACCATTGGAAGGGAAGTTACATGAGAATTTGTCATGTTATGATAATCCAGTGGAGATTATCTGTGTTGGAAGATTAGCAGATGTTGAGCATGCTGTAAGGAAAATAGTACGATCCACGAGCAAATTATGTTTTAAAATTAGCATTTTGGAAACAAAATGTTGCGTCTTGTAATATTAACTTTTGGACACAAAATGTTGCACCTCTTGTAATATTCACTATACCTGCATCAAAAGTTTAAATGAAGAAACAAATTATATATCTCACCCACTAACAATTAGTTTGATTTTATTTTTATGTTAACACTTTACAGCAAACTTTTATTAATAATAAATATTTAAAAATGAATTCATACCCCAAATAATTGGTTATTAATAATGTAAAATAATTCATACTCCAAATAATTAATTAAATAAATTCAACCAAGCTTCTACAACCAATTTATAAGTATATTTTAAAACTAATTTTAATAGTCTAAATTAAACATGATTTCATCAAACATGGCTGAATTATTACTGCAAATAGCAATAATTCAAATTGAAAACTTTCTCAATAAAAGATTCCTCAAGGTTACTAAAATGTTGATGTAGACTTGTGTTAAACCTCTAACTCACTCACTTACAAGTACAAACAAACTCATCTCTTGCCAAAATCAGAGATGAAGTACATGTACCGGTATATGGTTTGTGCCAAAATACATAAAACTACTCGAAAGAATTAGGTGTAGTTCTTATCTACCTAGCATCTAGTCGGGTCTTATTCCAGATCTGTCTTTGACTCTGGTATATATCCTAGGTATGCATTTGATATATTTACCAGGCATGCAATATATCTGGAGCATCACAGGGGATTCCCCTGCTAGTTTTCTAGACCACAGACATATTGTATATCCTTGCACCTGCTAGGAAATACAATAGACCCAATGTCGGAGGTCATAGGTCAAAGTTTGGACAAATATTGCAGATGGAGATAACTGTAAATGTACTGAAAGGTAAACACCAATTTGTACTGCGAGGTAAATAACATGCACTATGATGTACAAGAAATCAGCAGGGAGAACAATAGAGTGATATTGAGTGCAATAATGATGATAATAATAATAATAATAATGTGCACATTGTGCTCAAAAGCTTGCTCAGAGCACTACGATAATTCCCCCCCCAAAAAAAAAAATGAAGTTCTATGTAGGGTTTGAGTGATATGAAGTACTGGTGATAGTGTATTAGTACTTGTCAAAGATTTTGCAATAGATTTATTTCAATTTTTTCTTTTTTTTTCTTCATATGTTCTGTGGAAAATTGTGCCTTTGATAATGACAATGTACAAGATTTAATGTATTGAGAGTCAGTATATAACATAATGGCTTCATCAAAATTATCATATTATGCTCAACGTTTTGTTAGTGAAATACTGCCATCATCAAGAGTATGTATGTAAATGTAAGAAGGTTGTACTTCTTTAACCCTCTCCCTGCTGAAGGCAACCAGAGATGCCCTAAAGAGCTGTACCTGTGTCTAATTCAGCAGGAAAGGGTTAAGGCATTGGATATTAACAGGGTGTGAAATGATAAAGCCCAAGCCATAATGTGAATACGTACAAGAAAACACTTAATGAAATGGGCCCAGAATTAGATTACCTTGGGCTGGAATTACCTAAAGAGTGGCTACTGTGTGTGTGTGTGTGGCCAGGCAGTCTGGGCATGCGCAAGTGGTCACTCCGTAGACCGGTCAGACTGGAACTAATGGTATCCAGGCAGTAGTACTGGTACATAGCAGGTCAGCTGAGTCTGTCTGGAAGATGACCGGTCAGTCTGGACTAGCCAGTGGTCAAGGGAAAACAGCTGCCATTATGAAACACCACATATATGACATCAATCAAATAAGACTATTCATGTGATAATTGCAAGGACTATGACACATAATAATATTAATAAATGTCATATGAATAGACCCCTTTTTATGGTATTTGAAAGGTAAAATTGGGCAAGGTACTTAACTCTGCCTCTCCTGCAATGATATGAAGGGTTAAAGAAGACCTGACCCTGGGATTATGAAACATTTTTGAGTATGAACTCATGTTCAGTTCAGAGTTTTGTTCATAAATCCCCATATAAAATTTAAGTTTGAGTATTATTACAAACAAATTATAACCTCTGGTAATATTATCACAAGCAGCAGAGTTTGTCGCATTAAAGTTCATGTCAGTACTTGCATTTTAGGGATAAATTAATATAAAATATAAATACTAGTATCACAAATAGAGAGGATACTTAAATGAAGTATTTTTATATATATCTATATACATGTATATATATAAACTTATATAAGAAGAATAAATGTAAGAATAATAAAAAATAAATTATTTAGAGAATCGGCACCCAGCATTATATGGAAAGAGAGTATGTGTGATTTTTAATAAAAAGTAAAAACCTAGGCACTGTCCATGATTTCCTTAACGGAGTGGTGGTATATTCAAAACAATCGCGGAACTTCCACATTAATCTGCGCCACGTGCAGCCATCACATGCAGACAAATAACCAACCATAATGTCTCTACTTTAATAATCTTGTAATTTGTCCCGCACAAAGAAATCAGAGTTTGTCCCATCTCCGTCCTTGCATTCAACAAGCAGGACAAGTCTCTCATATTGTCCTATAACAGCAGGACAAGTATCCGATATTGTCCTCTCATAGTGGGGGATCAGCTATTGTCATTAGTCCGGCAGGGAGTAATGATTATTTACAAACACAGGTGGCAGCAAGTTCAGGTGTGCAAACATCGACAAGTGAAGTCGGCACTGTAGGAATATTTAATTTAACATAGTGATCGTCGCCTCAAGATAAAAGAATCAACGTGACTTCCTGAAAATGACAGGTTAATTGAGTTCAAGGTTTGGACATGCTTCAATGATTTTCCAGTCCATTGAACCGACAAGATCACAGTCATAATTGTGGAGAATTCACGAAATATGAATGAAATAATTATTTTACAATGTTTTAATATATAAATTATTTGTAAGAAATAAATAGATAATTGCCTGTAAGACTACAAAGGTGGATAAGAATCAATTTGCAAGTAATGTTCTACGAATGTGAATTGATCCAAGGAATTAATGTAATTGAGACACTGCATATATATTTTCAGAGTTGCAACACCATTTTTGTTTGGAAAATATATTTATCACCCAATACTGACTTCCACTGGAGATAACATCAGGTGGATAACAATGTTAGGTGATAACATCACTTCAAAATTGTCCTGATTGGTCATTTATGCTGTTGCCATCCAATTGACAGCCTCGCTGCATGATTTGCATGGATTTGTCGATTTCACCCATCACTTGTCACCATTGCAGGTGCTGTGAAGACTTCTGTTCAGTAACTAAGCAAGTGAGGTACACTACTTATACCTTTACATTTGAGCATATTGCTTTAGTTACATTATTGTGTGATAAATAGAATCTCCACCTCGTATCTTTTGATACCAATTTTATCCTACTTGTTGATAAAAGTCTTACATTTTGGATACTTTTATCAACTTGTAGGATGACAATGGTATCAAAAGACACTCGGTGGAGATTCTCTATATGTAATAATTTGAGAATTTATTTTTACAGAATGTATTAACTATAGTAGCAGTGTCAAATATGTTTTACATGATTTTAGGAATGTAGATAAATATCTATGAATAAATATCGAAATGTTTCTTATGCAGCATTACTAATTATGTGACAATGTTAGTGTAGTGTTATGATTTTTGTGATGAAGATAATGCAATATTTTCACAACTGAATGGCCAAAACTGACCAATCTCTAGAATTTATCCTTCAAACAAATCCTTCAATTTTGGAGAAACATTTATAAAACATTTGGTGGCTTCTTTATTTACTACATCATATGATTTAATTAACAGTTAATTAAAATTAATTACTCTCTGTAATCTATTCTATGTTTTAAAATTAATTTAATTATAATTTCCCATTTGCCATGATGTTCCTAACCATCCTTAATTTCTATGAGTTTTCAGAAACTGTTAATAGAGCTTGCAACACCAACAGATGTACGGTCTATCGTGGGAAAAAATCTTGAAATCTCGAAAATGGAAACACAGGCTTTGAAAACGACTGGGATGGAGAAAAAGTCTTATAAATCTAATAAATTTCAGAAAGATTACACCAGAAAAAGACCAGCCCATAAATGAATAAACATATTTTGTGATAAGATTTCGGTGTCGTCTTTATATGGGGGCGGTGTATACATATGTCGGCAGTTTCGGGTGATGTATACGTAATGCACACAGCATTATGTATACATAGCTAATCGCTATATTAATTTGCACATCAGGGTGAGATTTTGTCATTTGCTCAGCAAATAGCCAGCAGTGGTAGTAAATATATTTCAGCAGATAACTTACAGAAATGTCTATGAGCATATGGTGGACTCGGATAGTGACACGTGACCTCAATATACAGTTTGTGCTGGGTAGGATTACCTGTGAACTTACATTCGTTATCAACATACAACTTGATGATGGAATCAGTGAAAAACATCAGTTTCTTTTGGGTGAAAAGAATAAAATCAAATATGAATGAAATGAAATTAATATTAACATTATTAGTGGTAGTACACTTATTATTATAGTATCATTTACATTAATAGTAATTTTAAAATAATAATAACAATGACAACACCTTAACCACCTTAATAATAACATTAATAACAGACAAGGAAGACTGCATGTAGACAGGCTTAGAACACTCTGTACCTCCATCACATAAACCTCCCTTAGATTCATAGAGCCAGTGTTTGTATTCGTACAGTCGCAGCAACAGGAATGTCTTTACTGTGATTGGTCGTAAAGATACTGTACACCCACTCTGATTGGTCGTAAAGATACTAAACCTGTCTGACAGTTAAAGCACCATTTCTCTCCCATTGTAAATAAAACAAACTTTTATTATCACAACTGTTTAGCTGAATGGCTAAGCTATGAATCTCTTATCTTTTCAAGGTGATATTTGTTTAAAGTTAGTCTCCACTTTGTAAGAAAACAAAAGATAACTGTATACTACAGAAGATATTAGAGCCAGTATCTTGTTTAACTTTACTTTGACAAGAATTTGGATTGGAATCTATTAAACAAAGCTGATGATCAGTCATATTGTTGTTGATAAACTAGCTTAGTATATTACAGATATGTAATTGTATAGCATGCCGAGTTTGTTTGTAGATACAGTGCTCCATCGACATAACGCAGAAGTTGGGGTCCATGACATGCCCCTCCCCGCTTTATAATACCCATGTTATATGAAATAGATGAAAATAACTGGAGGGGGGGGAAGAGATTTTTTTATTTCTTTTTTAATAAATATTTTTAGACGTTGGATCCCGCATTGTATAGAATGGCGTTATATCGAGGGAGCACTGTATGTCTTTGTAAAATAATTTAAGCATTACCTGTTTAAAATAATACCAGTGTAGCAAATATATCATAGTCTTGTCCTATCACAAGAAATTGTGAACAAACAAATGGCATGAATGATGACCTGGACCCTGTTGTATGAAAATGCCATTAATTATTGAAGTCATTAGCCATATCTGCATTGACTTTTAATGCTAATGTAATATTGCATTAGTTAATGGAGGTTTAATGACACGTTAATGGAGCATTAAGGTTTCATACAACTGGGGTCTAGTGTACATCTTTATATTCAAATAATAACTTTTATTGACCTATATTCAAATGTCGGAGAAACATTATCAAGAAGACAAACTTCGACTATTGTACAATCTTAGATACAAAGTCAAAATTTCATAATGATAGACTATGGATAAATAACAAACAAATTGAACCTAACAAATTTGTATTTTTGGGGCAGCATATTAGATATGATAAGTTTCGCCTATATAATGCATGGTCATATTCATAAACAAAGACAAAATATAGGAAAAACAATTATTAAATTAAAAACAAAATTTTGATTTGGTGTTTAATGATTGATGTACATCTAATTTCGATTACAGAAACAAAAAAAATACTTATTTTGCTGTTCCTATTCTACAACAATATTAAATGGAAGACAAATGCATATACACATTTATTTGTCAGATTTATCTAAATTACAAAATCTTGCAGAAGACTTCTCAACACATGACAATAATTCTAAAAGTACAACCTCCTAAACAGTCTCCTAATGACAAAACCAGTAACGCTCACATTTCATTTTACTGCATGTAACAGTAGTCGTCAGGAAGATAGCATCAAAGTCAACCAGTGCACATCACTGCTTTCCTAACAACTACTATCGTGTTAAACACAATTTGTGCATGTTGATGCATTTATCTGGCAAAAGTTAGTCGTGGTGTAGTTGTCTTCATAGCTGATCACCTTCATAAAACATGCTAGTTTGTGTCCGTCTGCCAACAAACTCACTTAAGTATGGGAAACATCTCTATCTTGTAGAATGATTTCATTGAGAGGGAAAACTTCACAGCTAAACTTGGCAAGAGTTCAGCTGTTATTCAACTCCAAAAATATTTGTATACTGAAAAGCATTAAAAATGCATCGTCTACTTTACCAAACAAACCTTCACATGAACATTTTCCAGGAAACAAAACACGATAGTGTTTCAGTCACTCAGAAATAAAAAATAAAAAATACATGGAACTAGAACCCAAATTCTTAACAAGAAGTCTATTTTTATACCACTCCTTGCAAACATGGCATTATTTTTTTCTGAATTCCCCCCCCCAAAATAATGTTTTCTGTGTTTCAAATGAATCTGACAAAACACCTGTCAAATAAAATACAAATGTATTGCAGAAGAGATGCATACAATCTAGAATATATTGCAGGTTAGTCTTTGTAAGATCGTACATACCGGTAGGTAATCTATCAAAATACCAACGGCAAGATTACATGACAAAAGCTATCCAGTCTCTCGAGGGATGTTATCGTTTCAGCTTGTACGAGAGACAGACACATCTGTCAGAAGTTAAAACACCATTACCTGAATAAAACCTTAAATCATTCACTTCTGTATGGAGTTGAAAAATGCTCATTTAGGGCTCTTGCAGAAGATGCAAGAGAATGAAAAAGCAAAACTAGCTACTTTACAAATACCAATAGGAATTTTGATTGGTTTAATGGTTTAACTTTCTGACCAGTGGTGAACAACTGATGAAGAGTGAACTGATGAAGAGAGTAATAGCACATCATAGGTACAATTCTATTTTGCACATTATACATGTTATTTTCACTTATTGTATTTTATCAATTTCATGGATCCACAAATTGACTCTGATAAGTCAAATAACTTTGTATTATGACCCATAACATATAAATCAATAATTAAAATGGAGCCATATTATTCTGTATAATTTAAAGTTACTGCATAATCTAATCACTCAAAGTTATTGCGATAAAGAATCATTCAAAGTTAGACATAAAATAATCATTTAAAATTACTGCATTAAAGAATCATTCAAAGTTACGACATCAAACATATCATTTAAAATTACTGCATTAAAGAATCATTCAAAGTCAGTGCTAAAGAATCATTCAAAGTTACGGCAAGAAATAACAGTACAGATTGCCCTATTAAAATCTGGAGATACGGCCTCGGATCTAAACACTTCCGCAATAACTCTCTGGGCTAAGTGAGTGACGAGAGGCAGGTATTCTGATGGAGGTATTTAATCTGCCAGATGTTCCAATGTTGGAGCATCTCCTCACCACAACCACAGAGGCATTGGTTTGCTGCAATCCCCTCCCCCTCCCCAGTGTGTATGTGTGTGATAGTGGTGGGTCTGTGGGGATCGTGTGCATACCCACCCCCCACCCCCCCACCCCCGGTAATCAGAGGGAGGAGAGGTGCAGCAAAATGCAGGAGGTATATGTTCATCTCCCGACATGAATACGGTTTGGACAAAGAAAGAACCCTGCCACAGACCTCCCTTTAAACATATTTCTTTTGGTGTATTTTAACTTTCCTCAATCAAAAGATTTTAGATGATATTTATCTTAATAAAATTCCAAATTTATCCTGCAATATTATATTCTACTCATTGTGTTCAATTTTAATACCACAGTTGAAATTATTCATTAAAGCTTATTCTTACGGCGAGTGCCAACAGGAAACACCCCAAATCACTTCTATTTATGAATTTTACATCTTTGATGTTCATCGTGTTTGCATTCCATAGTCCTTTAATTACTTCCGTGGAGGCAAAATGATCCGGAAACGGTTCGGAACCAGGGACCAAGATCACAGGAGGAGATATTAATTTTAAGGTCAGAGGTCACACATTTCTTTCTGGACAGCCGATTACCTGGACACACGTGCACAGGCTGCGGGTCAGCTGAGGATGACCAGTGGTCAAGTATAATTACAGCCAGGTGTTCCAGGGGTCAGTTCAGTCTGGGAGGAGCTGTGATGGACACATCAAAGAAATGGACAGGTTGAGCCAAGTAATGCCAAATTATGGCAATCATAGCAGGTTTTGAGGGTGCTATGCCAAATTATTGAGCCAAATAATGTCAAATTATTGAGCCAAATAATGCCAATTTATATTTTAGCCAAATAACACCAATTTATGCTAATCATGTAAATTTATCTCAACCCAACTTTACTCAATAAACCACCTATGGTGGTGCAAAAGAACAACTAATATACAGGATATTTCAACAGTTGCTCGAGACTTGTTATAAAACACATTATGAAATGTTCCTGTTTAATCAGACTCACACAAAGCGCATCTGAGCAGCATTATGATGTATAGTTACTGTATGTAGCCTATATTTATGATTTCTTTGTGGCATTATTGTGATGGATTCTAAATAGCAATGTGTGCAAATTTACTCAAGAATTTAAATTACGGGCCAGCAGATATCTTGTGGGGAAGCTTTCTACTAAAATTAAGAACTTGGCTCAAGGAATCTGGTGCCATTCTTCTTCCAACATGTGCTTGCAGCCTATCTATAGATGTTAGGAAATCCCTAAATATCATAAAGCAATGTTAATATGTACACAATGGCTACTGGTCCTTAATTAATTTTGTTGAGTATACATAGACAAGGCAACAGACAGGAAAACAAGCCTGGGGTCTAGGGGTGGTGTGTCCTCACTTCACAGGGCCCTACTGGTCTAATATAGGAATCACTGACATGGGATAATTCCCAATACAATAGGCATCATATTATAGTCTAATTCAACTTGTTCTAGGCCTCAAGCCACATCCAATTGCAAATAAATTGACCCCTGGGAAAATAAATCAGGGGATTTCCGTGGATCTGCGGAAAATTGCTGTGCCTGTGGACTAGAATGGACAAGACACATGCAGGCTGTAGGCCATTGCTATGATGTAATACTTCATTATCTTCCCATACCACGGAACCACAAAGACCATGTAATTGCTGTGAGTAGAACCCATTGGTGAGGAATGCGGTGCTGATGCGGTGCTGATGGGGGGTATGGTCATTCCAGATGTTCCTGTGTGTGAGGTCAAGCGAGGATAACACCCTGTCCAGTGAATGCGTGACCCTAGGTGACCAGAGCTGGATCCAGCCAATGTCCAGTCAGCTGAGTGATGTGGGCCATGATGACCAGTGAAATAGCTTTACAACAAGGCAATCAATGCATGGAATTAACACTAACCCGGGCCATTTCTCCCAATGCTAGTAGGAATTCATGTTTTTGTAAATGTTTGTTATTTTGTATAACTATTTGGGCTAGTAAGTTTTAATGGCAAGTTTCCATGGACTGCCAAAATGCTCACTTCTTCAGTGTTTGTCTGGTCTTCTAGGGTTATCCATACATGGAACACCTTGTTTATTTCTTTATTTTAATACCTGGAACATACGGAACACCTTGTGAATTTGGTTGAAATCTCAATTACAAGACTTCTAGACAATTCCTGGAACACTTTGTTAATTTGGTTGAACTTATAGCAATACTTCTTGGTTAAACTTTCAATTACAAGACTTTTTGGTTGAACTTTCAAGTACAAGACTTCTTGACTTCTTGATAATTCCTGGAACACATTGTTTAAAAATGGATATTTCAATTTTACACCACTCAAAATTTGTCTTTGGCAGTCTTTCAAATTTCAAAACTTCAAATGGAGGATAAAATTAAGTGCATGTATGCTTGTTTATATTTATAATTAAAAACGTGGGTGTGGCTATAGACATACATAAATAGCCAAATGTTCAAAAGATTTGAAAGCTGGCATATCTCGAATGCAAATTGCGCTATGTCACCAATTTGAGGCTCAATGTCGTTCTACTGGGTACAATTATGAATGTAGGTTACATTTCATCATGTCCCAGTAAGTTGAAACTGCTGGAGGGATTGTGCAGGGGGGTGGGGGGGGGATGATGAAGGGGGGTGTAATAGTCATGAAACAGCTGTATTCTTGATCAATAGCATTACCCTCTGAACCATTCCTTCAATAAAACCGACCCCCCTGCATATTCCTTCACAGGTTTGTATGTTGTTATCTTTTGCATAATCTTTGTATAATTTTAATTTCCTTGGAAGATTTCTGTCCCAGTCAACATGTGTTTGTAGAGCTTAGGAAAAACTTCAAATCCATGGTGAATATAATTATCAGATTTATGTTTGTTGATGGTTGCGAATGTTCCGAGACTTTCTAAGTGCAGCACAGCTTGTCTTCCATAAAGATGTCCGACTGTTATGACTTGGGCTTTCTGTGATGTCTTCTCACTTTTTTCATTCTCGTGGACGTGAGCACATTCTGTGTTCATCAGTCTGGAATGACAGATTCCTTGGCACATAGCCACAGAGCTAGAGATTCAGAAAACCTATTACGACAATGACAATGTGTTCCATTTCTTCTTGATTCTTCCTACCTTTTTACTCAGTTCTTCCTTGCTTTCTATTCAGTTCTTTCTTCCTTTCTACTCAGTTCTTTCTTCCTTTCTACTCAGTTCTTTCTTCCTTTCTACTCAGTTCTTCCTTTCTACTCAGTTCTTTCTTCCTTTCTACTCAGTTCTTTCTTCCTTTCTACTCAGTTCTTTCTTCCTTTCTACTCAGTTATTTCTTCCTTTCTACTCACAATATTGATAGGATGCACTGACTGTAGAGTGGCAATGCAGTTATCATGCTTGGTCTTGTCAGTACCAGCCGGTGCTCG
>JAUTBV010053881.1:0-20209 GCA_032361325.1 Lepetodrilus fucensis
TATACATATATATTAATATATAAAATGATCAGACTATACGTAGATAGAATACAACTGTGCTCATAACATTGTGGCAATTCAGTATACTGTAAATAAAATACAAATTCCAACCAATACTTCGAACATATTTGTACACTAATTTCTTCTATATTGTAAAATTGTAAAAGCGTATACTGTGAATAGTATTGTTCCTTTATGCTTCAACTGTAGGTTCACACCTATAAATATGGACTGCTGCCGCAATAGTAGCCCGGATGCGGTGATAGTACAGTGAAATACTGTGATATTACAATACAATTAATTAATGGTAACAGTACGAGAAATAAATGAACCACACGGTATCCTCCATATAAGCATATACACCCAGCTGTTTAACCATTGAATCGAAAAAACATCACTTCCGGTGGAGCTATTTTTCTAGGACTTAAGTAGAAAGAAGCGTACAGCTGCAGCGGTACTTATTATAAATTAGCTATATCAGTATAAGTGGAAATCGATATGTGACGAGTTATATATGACAAAGCTTTTAGATGGTCACACCTCAACGCAAGTAATTAATACGAATTAAAATCAATGTACATTATTTCATTATTGTAAGGTTAAATGTCGTCACAAGAGAACACATAACAGTTAATGAGTTAAATTGACTATTAATAAATTCAATGGATATTTTTACTTTATAACTAACTTCTATTCAATAACCGTTTAATGTACTTGTTTGATTAAATTGTAGCATTTGTAAAGACCGATACATTGCATCATTGATATTACATGCCATAGATAGTATTTTACGTGTTATTTAGATGTGTTATATGTTCACCTGCTGGCACTATTCTGTAGATATATAGAGGATTTCCTTGAAGAACATATGTACGCTATGCTACATTCTTATTTTTATACTACTACTACTACTACTACTACTACTACTACTACTACTACTACTACTACTACTACTACTAACTACTACTACTACTACTACTACTACTAACTACCACTACTACCACTACTAATAATAATAAATATATTTGTATTTAGATAGGAACTAATTAATAGTGCTCTATGCTAACCATATACTATACTAACTCTTATTGTAATTCTATTACAATTATCATTGTTCTTGTAAAACTTTTTATTGATGCTCACAGAAATGCAAAGTTCTGTAAATTAAGATTGTTATAAGTTTGATGCGAGACATGCACGTGCATGCCACTGTCATTGTGTATAATTGAGTTGAATCCAACTAATGAGCAAGAAACAGAAAGCACCTGCAAAAGCTTACCAAGAGTTTTCCCACTAACGTCTATTGCAAACGAGACTACGAATAGTTCTAACATAGATCAGTTAGACTCCTCTATTGTCGGAGAAGTGGTCGCATTAACGTACGTTATCACAAGACTCATCACTACGTCTTGGCTCTAGTAGAGGGATGATACGATCCCCTGCAGCATTCATTGACAGGTGGGGGAAACTCGATCTCACCTAGCTGTACCGTCATGCCTCATTAGCCACCCTGGGAGTCAGGGAACCCTCCCCTCGGAGTCTAGCAGCCACCCCTCTCCCCCCCCCCCCCCAGCCCCACACTACCACCCACACCACCGCCGCGGCATGTACGTCTTCACTGCAAGAACAACGTATTCATAACGTACGATTCCTGTATGATAGAGTGTCTATATCAGACCCGTCCATCTCAAAATATACCCAGTCATTTCAGTGTTTTGTCTATAATTCAACGTATACACCTGAAAAAGAAATAGAACCTGACGCCTATGTTACTAATTTTACGTGACCAGCACACTTGCGAGGGGGCCTATTCTCGAAACGTTCTTACGAACTTCTTAGCCATACTATAAGAATCGTTAAGAACTGTTCTTAGGCTAAGAAGTCCGAAATTTTTTTTTCGAGAGTAGGCCTCCAATAGATAGTGGAACGTGTTCTCTTCAAGGTGCATTAATTAGAGCGATGAAATTTGCTTCTGTCATAATACGGTCATGGACATTGCTTGTAGAGAGTGGATGAAAGACGTATCAATGATGAAATATACCATGCAACCAACTCCACCATTCGGTCAGAGTTGGAGAACAAATTGATGCGAACAATAGTGTGGAATTGCAGTGGAATTTCTACAAAACACTGGACACCGGAACTTAAATAATGAAAAAAAACCAGATGTACCATCATCGAAAAGCCGGCCATTATTACACTTAACCTTCGTCAAATATATTGCGGCTAAGTGTAGTCAATTCAATTCAATTATGTATTGCATATAAGGCCACTGACCCATATACAGTAATACATGTACATTTTAATGTATTTAAATAGCAAGACTGTGTAGTCATAATGACCGGGGCTTCGCTGATATAGTTGCACAGACTGGATGAAAGATGAACCAGTATTGATCACATTAGGTCAGAGCTGTCCGTATTATATAATATAGGTTGTGCGCAATGATTATGGATGTGCAGTTGAATGGTTCTATGGGAGGTTTTACAAAACACCGGATCTTTAAACCGTAAAAAAAAAAGCACACACACACAAAAAAACACATTGCTGTGCACAACTATAGTGATGAAGCATACCAATACATAACTTAATGTGATGACCTTTAGCTCAGAACTACCGGTATATGGAACGTAGGTTTTGGACAATTGGTTATGGAACTGCAATAGAATGGTTACATCACATCGGATCCTCATTCTGTAAAGAAAACATTGTTTCTGGAACGATAAATTAGACGTAACCGTCTACACGCAGATCAGTAGTACGAGAAATGTCGCCAACATACTAGTAACTCAACACGGGTACGTCTAGTATATGTATATATATATGTATATATATATATATATATATATATATATATATATATCCCGTATGTTCTTGCACAGAACATATATACACAGTCAGAAAGTGACATTTCCGGCGAATAAGAACGGATTGAATGTATGATTACGCGCCGTCTGGTTACGAGATTCCTCCGCTATGACCCACTCAGTCCCTCGCGAGGTAGGGTTAGTTGTCGGTTCATTTCAGTAATGGCTTTCATTGTTATATATCTCGTTAACGAGATTACGTTTCGTTATTAAATGTTCCACATGGGTGTCGGGCCCGTGTTTACGAGATGATTCTGTTTTATTTCAGTGCAGGTATTCACTGATCCGGCTGGCTGATCAGAAATTACGTTTATTACTCTCCGGACATGATGACGGGAATACTGGCCTACATAGACCTACTATAGTTTGCACAAAGCCGAGAAGTACTCTCTGTATAGGGACTATACGCAGTTATATATTTTTATTACATAAATGGATTTTTAAAGTTTCACCTCACCATTGTAATACAGCATGTCCAATACAATTACGGTATTACATTGGTTAAATAATAGGCTTTCAGTGCTAAAGATATAGCTTTAAAAAAAAAGGTATGATTTATCGCATCTTCACGGGTACCAGTTCACATCTGTGAAGATATAAGAACTATCTTGGTCAACTGGCATATGGTGCGGTTATGGCCCTTGGTTCAAGTGCACCATCCCATCCGTGCATAACCATCTATCTTAAACGTTATCCATGGATTCGTTTACCGGTAATAGCTGACTGAAGGTACTGACATTCTACAAGCTGTTGGTAGGTGATGGTACACAACGTGAGTCTTACATGTAGGCTACTTTAATACCTAGACGGTGTTGATTCTATTCAAAATACAAACATACCGGACGAAGAACAGTGACTGTAAATACTAAATTACTCATTCACTCATTTACATCTCTTTAGATTACAATTAAAAGGACGACATAGTGGTCATAATCTGATAACCCTGGGTATCACTCTTCGCTTCCAGCAATGAATCTGTATCCAGCTTTATCTATGATTCACAGTACAGAACGACTTAAGACGACTTCCTTTAATATACGGCGTAGGATGAATGGATTAACACGTGTGGGTGTCAGATTTATCATGCTCACAGATAATGAGGATAAATTGAAATGAATCGGTTTGTTGAGCTCGCTTGTTGACGTGGATACCTTCCTAGCTGTTTCACATATAGAGTGTAGAATTAATTGTTGTTGAAATTAGACAGAGAATAGTGTAATACTATGTATCTTATGAATACTAATTGGTAGTTATTATTATTTTATGTGTATGAAATATGTGGCACGTGCAGAGGAAAAAAATGATATCCTTTTAATTTATGCATGTAATATTTGCATGCAATGAGGTATCGGAGATATCGGCGAACCTTCTAATTTATGTGTCCAATTTAATTTGTGGACACGGTTTTGGGGATATTGGGATTTCGTGATAATACTTTACTATTATTATTATTATTATTATTATTATTATTATTATTATTATTATTATCTTATTATTAATATTATTACTACTATTATTACTACTTTACTAACTTTTAATTTTGCTCTTTCTGCTTCATTGAGAACTGACCAGTTGACCAGAGTTTGACCAGCACTGTTTCATTTGACCCTTTAAAGGTTAGAACTGTCGGAACTGTTCGTGACGTCGTTCTAGAAGCATGCAAGGCCAGAGAACACGTATGTATTTCACGAACCATTACCCTCACGTCCGTGATTTCCCAGGCCCGTAATCAAACGGAAACCCCCGATTGTTGGAACATCCCAGGAATGACTGTTAATATTAACAGAATCAAGAGTGCACATATACTCCTAGGAGCAACGTGAGAGTGGGCAACGCGCAAGAAAGTCTCTACGTGTCCTATGTTTCTGTGTTGGCGCAGAAGGCTCACATGCACACATACTTTGGGTATTGATGTTCCCCAGCGTGGAATGGCTCTTTAACACCATTGGTCAGCGCCGCAAAGCATCTGGCGTCAGCACGTCTTGTTGGGTCGGGTCAACACTGCGACGGGGGTGTGAGTAGAGAAAGCAACAACAAGGCTGTTTACCTGCCTGCTAATGAGAAGATGAACGCTACAATTCCAACCAGCACTCACAGTAACGCAAACTAATGTGTCAACTGAATTAATATTGTTCTGTTGATATCAAGGAGGTGATTAGCTAGATATTCCTCTAGTATAAGCCTTCCCTGGCCATACCCATATACAAATAATGTATCTTATGGTATCCTGGGCATACCCATATAAACAGTCTCTTATGGTACCCTGACCATGGTATTTTATGGTACCCTGACCGTACCCATATAACAAGTCTCTTGATCAGCAGGAAAGGCTAGATGAATCTCGAGCTAGGAGGTGATAGGCCGAAACATACATCATGGTAGAAAATGGTTTAACGTTGATACCTGTTGTAGTTATTTGTGCGATTGCCTTTTCTATTACAATACCATACTATATATGTACATGTATGTATGTTTGTATAATGATATAACTAAGAAAATAAACAATACAATTAGATCGCAGCACTTAAATTGCACGCACAAATTCACATAGATCTACAACGTTTGTTTTATCTCCCTATGCTCAGTCATAATACAAACGTTTTAGGAATTAGAATTTTAGCTGTGAAAAATTAATTTCACGGACATGACACTTCTGTCGTTACGTGACAGGCCTTCACTTTGATCTGGCGTTTATTTCAGGTCTATGTCCAATTGACCATCACTACCTGTCGTTGGTTATTTACGACGTTTTCCTGTCCTCGTACGGATTTCTATCAGACGTTGACGAACGACGTCGAATTATGCTACAACATGGCCGAGGAAAGCAATGGAGGTTATTAGTGAGACCAAACGTGTACGTTTGTATGCTAATATACCCAGTGTGTGAGTGTGGGGGTGGGGATGTATGTGTGTGTGTGTGTGTGTGTGTGTGTGCGTGCGTGCGTGCGTGTGCGTGCTAAAGTTGGTAGGGAAATGTATATACAGTACTATTTGTACGCATTTAAATATCAGAATGTAACGGCACTCTACTAGATTCGTTACTCCAATTCGCCAACACGGAATTGCTAATAGGACTTCCGCCTCTCGAAGCGCTACTACGATCGTACCGTGGAACGGGGACCGGATTATTTCGTAACTGCACTATAAGAACTCGCACATAACAGCACTAAGTATATCACTCACTGGTTACGTTTTTAAAGGCACTATGTTTATATATCCGTGTAGTTCAGTGGCGACCATATCGGACACGGGTTGAAGAGGGTGTTAACGTGCACTGGCGCCATCGTTGACGGGGATCATGCATGCACGGGTTGAGTTTCACCGGTCCATTAGTGCCAGAAGAGACGAGCCTCTCACCTTTGTCAAGCCAGACCAGGTGTTAAAAGTAGGCAATTATACAGCAGATGAGTTATCACCACTGCTTAAATCGGAAATGCATTATTTCGACACATTTGCTATATTAGTCGATCGCTATATAGTCTGTCACGTGCACCTTGTTCTCACCCAAAAAATATACTCATATTCAAAATATTCACCTAGATCAGTTAAGCAAGTCTAGATTACTGGATAATAACAAACAGAAGGTAAATAATTTCAGTGGCACCTTTCATATAAATATTATAATAATACCAATATATAGTATTGATTTACTTTGATCCTCCAAGACTATGGATAGTCTAGTCGGTCGCCTATAATATAATATAATCATTGGAAATGCCATACTAATAATATAACTGGCAGTATAAGTAATTCCTTAAAACTGCCATTTAGGATGTATATTGGAAATCAGCCAAAGAAATATATTTCCTTTTATACGTAAACAACTATAAATCTATCCCACATATATATCTGCTTGATGTTAATGGTGAAACCAAACCAACCCTTCATTATATGTGTGCGCAATCCAGCGTGCTAACGTAACATATAACATGTAAATATGATATAATCAGTTATAAAAAGAAAAACCCAATAACGCATAAAATAAGCTTTTAACCTGAATTCATCTCATTGGTCAAACACAAATCCCAGAATGCATTACGCTTAACGCGACATTGATCTATACTGAGTAGATAATTTTGTAATATTATCGACGGCCGCAATTTTCCCTTGCTGTAACAGATATTTTAGTAAATCTTTTGTTGTCGTGGGAAAATAGCATTTGGCAGCTAAATTGATACATAATTCGACCCCAAAATGTCATATAATACATAAAATAGGTTCTTTAGAAACAACATTTATCAAACTACTTTGAGAAACAGCTTCATTATTAACTAATAGCGATGAATTCCAAATAGAAAAATACTAAATAGATAGTATTTATGTTTTCGAAAGTACATCTAAGGTATTATTTTAAAATATGTTAACAATATGAACATAATTATGAAAATTAATTCTTAGCTGAGAGAATGATGAAAATAAAGGGGTGTTTTAAGTATGCAGTAATTCCTTATATAGCATAATTGTAAATGGCAAAAAGAATAATGATTCTCTCCGTTTCTATACATGAAAGATTTCATAGTTTCATGGGTTTAATTTAATTGACTTAGTGTTCTGTATGACTCATTGAATTACTTGCATGTCATAGTGCAATTAATTGATATCCGATAAGAAAGTATGTGGTCTTTACTTAGTGTTGGTGTCCGCGCGTACGGTCTATCTATTACAATCCCTTATCTAGTATATTCAATATTCACAGGTGTGCACGTAACCTAAATCAATAGATTCCTTAAATATCAGATTGCTTGGCTTGATTCATATTATCTACTTGGTTTAACATTTCTATTCCTAATTGCCCATATAACGCCAATTCACACGAAAATTGCTGGAATTTGTTTAAAGAATGTTAAGAGTATCTATTAAAACATTTAAGATCGTCATACAAAAATGCGACACTTTGTCAATTTGAAAACCTTTACCATTAAACATTATTTACGGTCTTGAGTAACATACAGAATGAAGTTGATAAAAGAAATATGAAGGATTTGTTGGATTTTTTTTGTTATCACAAAGGCAATTTTTAATGACAATAATGTTCAACGTGAACACCATACAGTACTAGCCACCCAAGGAGTGGCTTACCTCTTCACTCTTCTGAATAGCATACCTTTATACCTGACTGACATTAATCAACGAAGCCTAGTACTGTCCAATCGTAAAACACCCACTTCAGAAGTTTGAATACCAGTACATATAATAATAGTCTAGTATGCGATGTCAATGGAATAAATAGAGGATCTAACATGAGTCAATGGAATAAATAGAGGATCTAACAAGAGTTTGATAAATTCAGTATTAAATGAACACGAATGTTAGATTATATTTATCACATAACTGTAGAAAAGACAGTAATATCCATTTTAAGTTGCAAAAAGACTCTTTTAGGCAGCCATGAAGAAGTCTGAAGTAAGTGATGTTATGTCTGGGACGTCACAATGGATGACAATCTTGATGGCATTGTTGTTGGTCACATGACTACAATTATTTGTATCTGCAGCAGGGAATTTTGTTATATTGCATTATCGCTGACGAACAAATATAAACAAGCGACTTATTGTTTAGTCATGTGATCAACCCCCCGATATGTCATTTGGCAAATTTGGAAATGTGGAAGTTAATTGGTGTTAATTTAAAATAAAACACAATTATTGCTCCAATAGGTGTTCTTTATTTCAAATATGCCATAATGTAAATCAATCAAGAATGCGGAATAGGGTGGGCAAGTAGACACAATATCCGGTGACATAAACTGGTCAAAAATCGAAATGCGCAAAACGTCACAATCCAGACGTATTTAACCTGCCACTGGAAATGGGTAGGCGATAATAGGTCACGGGCGATAATAGGCCCCGAACCAGTATACACACGTCATGCTCAACATTAACTAATGTAATGTCAACTGGTACGAATTCATCCCAGAGACAAAACTGAAACAAAACAAAACTGAAACCCTGGAAATATATTAACAATCTGGAACATGTTATCGCGCATAACATGTGCTAAGCAGACATATGGTCTACATTTCGAGGATGGTTATACATTATAAATAGTCACGACATTAGCTTAGAGGGTTTACAATGTATACACTAATATAGGGCATGACACAGTTAAAACGTTGGTTTTCTTCAGGTAGGTGAGTTCATTGACAGTTTCGCCTAATGACAATGAAACCGGTCGTTAGCCTCTTTTTAATACATTATTCTAGTGACACCTGCATGCATGAAAGTCTTCGCCAAATGCTTTAGTCAACTGTCGCATGATATTATGTGTCTGATGCCTTGATAAATACGTGTTATATACTTCCTGATAGTCTAAACATTCTAGTAAAACATTTTGAAATTAGTCATATAAGTAAAGGTGAGCATGTAAATATGTATTACTTCCCCAACTTGATCCTAGCGTCAACTAAACATCACATTTATGGCGTTCTGGTAATCATGCTAAACAATGGCGTTTGGCATTGGCCCAGTGGAATAATGTGTAAGGGGAAAAAGGTACCATATAACACAGTTACATATATTCAACAAGATTATACAAGGGCAAGTAACCCTTTTGACAATTACATTTAGCTTAGTTTACCAACGAAGGATGTCTACACGTCTACTGAGTATATATACGGGTTCCAGGTAGTATTCAAGAACTCACAGACGCATTGGAAGAAGAGTGGCACCATAGTAATCAAGCCGACTTTCCATACAAAATATCCACAGGCTTTTAGTTTTTTTGGTTGAGGATATTATCCCGTTTGCTTTTATATGCTTGAATCAGTTAAGAATTTCTTAGTGAGAAAGGATCTCTTCAAAAATTTACATAGGCAGAAAACCAAGTATTTGCGAACTTCTTAGGACTTACGAAGTTTCGCCTGAGAATACAGGCCCACTGTTCTGAGTGGATTCGATGATGTTATTGACTCCACGCTTGTTTTCTGCCATAATGCCAACACGAGTCTGATCCTACATCAACTAAATACATAGATATTCTAATTATATCTTAATTGGAGGTTGTCTCAGTTGGTGGCGTGACGTATTTGGCAATAATACCGGAAGTAGTACTTTGGAGAGGACGCACGCACGGTTATGTTCAATAATATGAATACTGGCCGACGCGTGCGTGCAGTAAGCCTCATAGTTGTGCTGTGTAATATTTCAGGACAAAGCCTCAGTATGACTTAAATCTCCGGGGGTGAAGATATCTGCGTATTGATACAGTGTCATCTTAGACGGAAGCTGCCCTCTAGCGGCCGGGCCCCTGGTCAGGGAACTATTTTCTCACCCTTGCCATGTTTTTATAGCCATCTGTCAAAATAGAAAAGTGTATTTCTTCGCCTCAGGATGAGAAAACTTGGCATGTATGGCCAAGCCACGATATCTACTTCTTCCTTCCTGGCGCGTACAGAGAATAGTGTTACAGTGGTCTGCAGGATGCTGATATGTAGGAACAGAGAAACACGGACAGGAGATCAGTGTGATTATTTGGATTGGTTATTATTAGTTCATGGAATGTTGAATTATATTAGTTCATGGAATGTTGAATTACCATGTTTTAAAATGTCAATTCACGCTTGTTCGCGGAAACCCTTGAAGCTGTATACGACCGATATACATAATGCTTTCCATTATAGTATAAGATTGTTGTTGTGCATATGTTGTTTATCTTCACGTTGTCGCAATGTGGGTGTATTTCACAGTTTATAAATTCATGATTCGCACGATCTGTATTCACAATCAAGAGAGTCCGCACATACATACTCACAATCCGCACACTGTATTTAAGTAATATTCACACATTGCGCATTAACATTTCATAAATGTTCTTATAATATAAACACCACAATATATTTCATAATAATCCACACCTTACATATTCATAAATCCATTCACTAACAATTCACACACTAAATGAACTCACACTCCACACACACAAGCATACGACACAGCAACACAAAATAAGTTAGGCGTCTCGTTTAGGTTTCCGGGCCAAGACACCTGACGTCATTTCTCAAAAATAGACCAGGACACCTGAGGTAAAAGTGTCCTGTTATGATCCTGGAACAGGACACCTGGCCTGTTTTTGCTGTGGTATTGACATAGTTAATTTAGTCAAGATCATAATATCTCGTATCTATGCCAAATAATCTGACGCATCTTCTTTGGAAAGTAAGACGATGTGTATATCAAGTAAATGGTGTAAACTGTTCAACTCTGATGTTCAACACTGATTAGCAGGCCTGACTCAGATGTACAGTGGACAGGACCAGCATGTGTGGAGGTGAAACTGGAAGATCTGATGTCTAGTTCCTCCCACTACAACACCAGGACCAGAAACGTCACCAGAAACATCACCAGAACCAGAAACATCACCAGAAACATCACCAGAAACATCAACAGAAATATCACCATAAACATCACCAGAAACGTCACCAGAAACATCAACAGAAACATCACCATAAACATCACCATAAACATCACCAGAAACGGCACCATAAACATCACCATAAACATCACACCAGAAACATCACACCAGAAACATCACACCAGAAACATCACCAGAAACATCACACCAGAAACATCACACCAGAAACCTCACACCAGAAACCTCACCAGAAACCTCACCAGAACCCTCACCAGAAACATCACTAGAAACATCACGTCATTAGAACCTTCACCAGGATTTTTATCAGGACCTTCACCAGGACATTACCCTGTCATAAGGCTATTCAGGCTCCACTTCGGGTGCAGGGGCAGCGGATTAGGAAGATGGTGCAAGGAACCTCCAGTCTGCGTCATCACCACCTGAGACACCACTACAGAAGCTGCTGAAAGCATCCACTCGGCAGACGACGAGCAGGGTTGTCGAGTGATAGCGCAGTGATACGTCGATTCCGAGTTGGAGAGGGTTAAACACCAACGACCGTACACATTATCTTTAACCTGTGTCAACGATTGAAACGAAACAAGACTGTTTTAGTGGGGAATTACTCTCCCAAAATGTCAATCCCTTTCCTAAAATTCAGGATAATCTTCCCCTGTTATCCCCCAAAATGAAATTGTAGTAACGGGAAGATATGGCACGTGGTGTTACATTGTGCACTGTTGTTATGGCAGATGAAAATAGTACACACTATTAATGAAGACAGTGCACACTACGTGAAGACAATGCACAGTATACGTGAAGATATGGCACAAGATGGGTGAAGATATAGTACAAGATGGGTGAAGATATGGCACAAGATGGGTGAAGATATGGTACAAGATGGGTGAAGATATGGTACAAGATGGGTGAAGATATGGTACAAGATGGGTGAAGATATGGTACAAGAAAGTGAAGAAAGATATTTAAGGATTGACTGGAATAGTTTTTGCGGACATAGAGGTATGAACGTAAAAACCGATGTACAAACTGTATGAATCCGCGAAGCGGTTCATACAAAAGTTTGCCGACGTCAAGTATAGATGACATCATATAAAACGTGACGTCACAATGCCACCTAGGAAAATTTCGTTCATTGAAGTATGAATGCAATGTTTTGGGGTCACGTGGACCAATCATATTGCCGGATTCACATGCTATTTATTTATTGCGGCGTGAATGTACAAGTGACTCAATGACGCTATACGTGTATTATGAGCATGACATGGCGCAATAGGTCGTCCTGTTAACTTGTGCTAATGCATCTATAGTTGTAGTAAACGTTGCTGCACACCGATATTTGTCAACATTCACACAAATAACTTCCAGTTTGTTTCACATTGTGTTGAATTTGAAGTCCGTGTAGTTAACATACGCTCTACGTCAATCGTGTGTGTTGTGGATATCAAACATCCAAAACAAGTGAAGCTTCATCAACAAATGAATTAAATTATCAACAAGCGATGACGTAAAATTCGCTAGATCAGCTCTGCATTGTTTAGGCCAAACTAAAGTAAAACATGTTAAGCTACACATGTCAATGCTATTAGTGTACATGTATTATCACCCTATAACGCTATTAGGTATAATGTGTACTGAACTACCACAACAAGTAGGATCTACGGTATACGGATGCTATTCAATTGGAGCACCTGCTGGCGACCTTGTGGCTCCAATTCCCCCGGCTGTACGCAGCAGTGTGGTGCCGTGTGATGCAATGCACTCAACCATGTCAATAATCAATTAACCTTCCCCGTACACTGACGTGATCGGCTGCCTAAGTAGTGAAATAATTAGGCCACCAGGTATTATCTGGTCTCACGGCAGGAGTGACATTGCCCGGAGTGACACTGTCCGGATTGACACCGAATGCGTGCTGCCATCGTGTCTATGACATAGCTGAGTGTAGGATGTTAAAGTACTATGTGCATGTAAGTGTATGTGTATGTACAGCACGTTACAGAGTGTTTATGTGTCTACTGTATGGACAGTGCGTGAACATAGCTCACTGTGCACTCAGACAGGTAACCTTTCACCTGTGTACTCAACTGTTACGTAATAGGAACAGCTTTTTAATAATAATAATACATGTATATATTAGTGCAATACTCGTTGACATTCACTTGATGCGTAATTGAAAAGGATATTTTAGTGCAATATTTATATGTCTGTGTGTATAGTAATAAATCTAGACTGAACATTGGCTTCAATGTTGACGTACGGTATTCAATCATGATCAATTTAAAATAAAATTAAGCGGCATAGTATACATATAGTAAGCAATAGCTTTGGTATTCTAAAGCATATATTACTGTTCTACGGTAGGGTATTTCCTATGGCACCAATCTCGATCTAATATACTGATTTGTTGACTTCCGGTTAACCTGAATAATGTGCACCACTAATGTCTTAAAGGTTGTATAGTAATAGGAAATAACTCGAGAAGGGATTAATCAATGAAAGTGGAAATACCCTATCGCAGAAATATGTAGGCCTACTACAGTTAATTTCAATGTAAAGTTATACTGGTTGAAATTCCCGTCAAAACATTTTTGAAATATGTATACATCTCTGTTCCAGAACAGACACAATACTTAATTCAGTACATAATACGTTTAGATAAATCACATACACATAGTTTAAATACATCACATGCATATAGTTTGAGGTAATCATTCGCTTGGTCGTGCAGTGGGTCAGCTATGTGAGATACTTGTATTGTATTCCTTTAAGGAAGCATTGCTAATAGTAGTTAATGTTTCCAGTTGTTGTTATCAATTTCTGTCGCATTCTTTGGATTATGTATCAGATATCAAATGTCTTAAAGGCATAATATCACAGCTATTTATGGTTGTTTTGGACTAGTTCTTAGCTATAACTCCAAAGTACATTCATTTGACATACATACAGCTTTTGGATGGATAAATCAAGCGTAATTAGTCTCAGATTGAAATTCGTTTGTCCGATTATACGGGTCTATCAACTGTGATATTATGCCTTTAATAGCTAGTTTTCACGATGTTTGGAACTCATCTGAAATTACCGCCAACTCGAATGCTATGCCATGTGTGTCAATGTTCGCTCGTATTCTACATAGACAGTCGGCAAATCTAAACATTCCAGTGTGAAACTAGTGTGGCAGTTTTAATGAATAAAGATACATTTTCTCAATTGTAAATCGGCAGATGAGCTTACGACGAGTGCTCGACTACTTACCGTAAAATCTCCTCTACATAACACTGTGCTTGTTTGTACTGATGCTGGTCATATAGGAAGGTAAATCTCCTCTACATAACACTGTGCTTGTTTGTACTGATGCTGGGCATATAGGAAGGTAAATCTCCTCTACATAACACTGTGCTTGTTTGTGCTGATGCTGGGCATATAGGAAGGTAAATCAAGCAGTGTATTCAGCCTTGCCCAGCATGAGTGCTTCCTCATAAAGGAATTGTCAAATACGCTATGAGATGAGGTTAGGATTGTTTGAGCGCGGCGCCGATAGCCGAGACGTTATTGTACTACTTCCTACCAACTGGGATCCGTCTCTATAGCCAGGACCTATCACAAATAGCAATCAATGCTTAGTTATCATACGTACAGCTAAAATTACTCAAATCATTTCAGTGACAAATTTCGCGTGTATTATGCTGTCGCCCATGTCTTTTATTGAAAGTTATCAAATGCTGAAATCTTTCTCTTCTCCTAAATGTTCACATTGGCAGTTGGGACACGTTTGTAAATGCAAATCTTCGTAACCAGATCCAAGCATGTTTTAATGCATGCTGTAGGAGTAGTAATGCCAAGGTTGGTGTTAAACTGCAGAAACCTGAGACAATAGCTAGCAGAGTGCAATAGAACCGTTGCCATTAGGAACGAATAGACGCCTCGCGGTTGTGTTCTGTAGATATATAAATTACATGCAAAAAGAGACAAATAAAACAATGATCGTATAGAAACACAATGATCTTAATATCACTGAAACCCGTTTGATGATGGTGGGAAAGGAATTAGAGCAAAGATTTACTCGAATATATGGTCGCCTGAGAAAAATAGTTAAATCCATTTGTTTAAATGGAGTTAAAATCATGAATAATAATACGTACGTTAAATTATGCCCTTGTTATATCCACAACTAAATTTATATGTAAAATATTACGAGGTATCCAATATTCGTAACAATTCAGCGCCTCAAACCAATTTGATAATAACTTTGTTTTAAAATAAATATTTGGAACATAATTAGCGCAAATATTAACTCGAGTAGGCATTATAATGAAACCTTTCTTAATTTTCACTTCGCTTTTATTGGATTGTAATTTGTGTTCTGTGTTGTCTCAACATTGGGACTTGCTACGAAATGTTTCCACTCTACATAAGGACGGTTATTGAAGCACAGACCAGAGGCTCTATGCCTAGTACAGCATACTTAGTAGTTAGCATCCAGTTGTCGCAGGTTAAGGAAGCATACTGGTCTGTGTTTCGAGGATGCATAATGACCGTGTGTCAGGATACTGATGTACACAGCACGGCGCTTCACAATGTGTCTGTAGACAGTCCTTGTACTATGTAAGAAGTTGAGCAGCCTCCTATGTTTCGACTGCAAGCATTTTGTCCTTGAAATTTAGATATTCGATGTACACGTATCTCCTCATGGACCATTACGTATATATTATATTTATAGTTTCAATATTTTATTTCAGACAGAGGCATATACAGTAGCCTGCATATACGGCAAGAAATAGACATATGTATAACCAACTATCTCATTCATTTATATAAATAATAATCATACAGGAAATGCATATTGAAGCGTATAACATTATTACATTATATTAACTGAAAATAAGTCTGCTGTGGTTTCAATGTGAGCTTATCTATGCAGTGTGATATTCGCTGAAGCGTCTGCTGCGCATGTCATTGGTGTACAACCGTCCACAGGAGGTGCGTATACGCGGCGACGTGTTAAAGTATTATGTCTTGTAATAGTGTAACCTGACCACACGCCTCTCAATCACAATCAGTCAACCAGGGTGAAAACAGTCTAAAACTATCATAATGAATTCCACAGGTATAAGAATACGACCCTCGGTTATGCAAGGACGTGCCACTGGGTAGAACCTAGTGCAAAGCAATTCTTCACAAGTATCAGTGGCAGAGACAAGCACCGCTGTTTCGGCCATATGTTATGTGCGTCTTTGACAAACTAGATGTCATTGCGCATATTTGACAGAGAGGTATTCCTTCATAACAACTGTCAGAGTGATTCCGCCTTACCTCCAAGGGAAATAACTCTATTTACCCCTTCGGGCGACATAGATTGGCTGTTGAAATAAATATTCTGGAGACAATCGGTACGATATGATGTCAGTGCCTACAACTGCGCATGTCGACTCGTCATATAGCGTACCCAACATGCACCTGGTATGCGTCGTCCAGACCACGTGATGAAAGGTCAACCAGTACAGTTTCGGACGGCATCCGGAACAACCCCAGACACGGTTCATGACGCAGGACATCATCACATTCGACAAGACCATGTGACCACTCGTGACCACACGTGACCATGTTTCAAGGGCATGAAGGGGAGGATACTGAAGCGTTGTTTAGAAACACGGAATAACATGGTGGTTAGCAGTCTATCAGAGAAACGCCGACAGCATCGTTTGACAGAATGCACCGCATTACCATTACCATAGAATATTTACTGATTTTACAATATCTACGTATTTTATCAGGAGAACTCAATGTCAATGGATGCTTGCAATCCTCTGATAACTGTATTAACATTCGATGGAATAAAGAATGTGTCTATATCTAAATAACTGATAGTAACAATCTCTATTCATGTAAACAATGGCACTATACTACTGCTCACTTGTAAACACTGGCACTCAGGGCATAAGACTATCAGACAGCAATGACTTCAATGACAGTATGTTATCATGTACCTTCATTGGTGGCACAGTTCCTTACTCTCTCTCTCTCTCTCTCTCTCTCTCTCTCTCTCTCTCTCTCTCTCTCGCTCTCGCTCTCTCTCACTCTCTCTCTATATATATATATATATCTCTCTATCCCGCATTGCACGCACACGCACACATACACACACACAGACACACACACACGCGCGCGCGCACATACACAACTAACACACACGCACGTGCGACGACCAACATACAGATATATCCTGATCTGACACATCTAGTGTCACACGACTCGAAAATAAATGACATAGTTTTGCTTGTCGTCTGCCTGACACCGTGTCCGCAGGGTATCCCGGTTCAAGGTTATGATGATATATTAGATTAATACCAATCAGAATTGTCATAACTGTTCTGCCACCGATGTGTAATGCTCTAATTACTGGAAATACTCCATCAACATCGGGTAGTTTCTACAGTATGCCTACATTGGTAATAATAATAATATGTTAATAATATGTCCATTTATATAGCGCAGAGCGCCACACCAGGTATGCTCCATCCTCGAAATCGCAAGCCATTATGACTGCACTAACCATTTGAAGGAGGTTAGCGTAGTCATAATGGCTTGGGTAACCTCTACCAATTTACCAATATCAAGATAATCATATCCGAAAGTGACGCTCAGATGCAGTAGTTGGACATCGCTCGCGTATAAAGATTGCAGCAATAGAACGTCAACATGCATAATGTGTAGTTTTGCACTGAAGCAATGTCGACATTGTATATTATACATTTGATAGTAATTACTGTTACCCTTAAATCACTTTATAATACAAAATCTAGCTTCAAGTATATTAGGTACCATGTGCTTTGAAAGAGCTAGTTGAATAGTGAATATTCATATATATATATATATATATATAATATAATCAGGTTATGTTTTACCCATTTCTGACGTAATAGTGGAGAATGCGTATTTTCAAAATACCAAACAATCAGTGATTATTTATACAGAATTAGTATCCGCCGATATGGTTCGCAATGTGATAAGCAGGGCAATCTGAAGAACAACATATAGTTGTACCGAGATGACTTTTTTTCAGTAATAGAATAGAGTAATAGAAAAGCGTTATAGGGGTGACAACTATTTTTAGCAAGAGTATATTATTATTGAAGCAATAACTTTTAATAACCGCAAAAGCTACAAACATTAAAAATAAAAAAATAGCTGGCTCAAAGGAATCCATGTACTGTATGTTAAATATTGGTCTCTAGCTACACTGAAGTACAGTACTCGACGTGTTAGTGTGTGTGTGTGTGTGTGTGTGTGTGTGGCTGTGTGTGTGTGTGTGTGTGTGTGTGTGTGTGTGTGTGCGTGCGTGTGCCTGTATAGTAAGGTATCCCCGCAGTACGCCGGTGTACGTCATATACTAAAACCACCTGTAATCTACTCTATTGGAATCTGCTGTGAAGAGACGGGCAAGAACTGGCATCAGTGTTACTGTCAAGAGATCACAATGCCAGGAATCTGCCCTCCATCTAGCCGAGGTATAGAAGGTCGTGTGTGTATCGGCTAAATAACCCGCGACTGAATCTGGTGGGCATGAATAGACAGCCGAACCTTGCCTGGGTCGGCGGATACTGGTGGTATGAAGAGAAAAGTGACAAAACATGTTTGGAATGGAAATAAACACCAAAATCTGTCAGTAAATATTTATCAGGGTAGTGAAGACGGTTGACACGTCGACTGCCCCTGGTGATGTGTGATGGGGATACGATGATTATTACATGATAGGTGATGTATTTATATATGGACAGCGTGGTTTTCGTTATGTTCCCGGGGCCGGTGTGATTACACGCCCAAACCAATTTTGTTTATGGACATCTTGAATTATATTGAAAATAGATGAAGTTAAAGTATTTTTCTCCTAGGTAATATAGTACCGGATAGTACTCCAATCTCCACTTGATCTGGTCTACCAACGTACTGGTATCCAGTTTGTTTTTGCAAGCAGTAGTTTCGATTTATGTCATTTATGTTAAAACACCTTTATACCTTACAAATTAATCGGGTATATGTAGTAGTAGTAGTAGTAGTAGTAGTAGTAGTAGTAGTAGTAGTAGTAAGAATTCACGCTATATAAAGAATGTGACATGTCTATGGAGCTCGGCATGAGGAAACAATCTAATCTCTCCGGTCTAAGTGGGGACGGCTGTCACCGGGATATCTCTCTATCAAACGTGTTGCGTTCTGCCCCAGGATATTCTAGGTATAATTCCTGTCTAGAACTATTCCTGTAGCGCTAGGAATATTCTTGATATAGTAGTATAAGTATACCACCTTAGATAGTCTCCACTGGCATACTTGCAGTCGAGGTATACGGGGTAGTATATCTATTGCATTAGGAGCATTCTTGAAATACATGTATCTAAATATACTTAAATACCTTAACACTGTATTAAATCCATACAAATATATTCACCCAGCAGATACTAAGTATCTGTAAGGATGTCGTGGCAATGTGAATGATAACAGCCTGAATGACAGTTTGAGATGTATACTCCCCAGGGAGTTGCGAATGAGAAAGAGTGCATCCAGAGCCATTTACATTGATATAAAGTAGTTCCTTGAACACGCGTTAGAGCATGGATTTGGCGAAATGTAAATGCGCACATTATTATTATTACAAATAATTAGTATGTCTTATTTATGATAAATACGTTGACTAATTTATAAAGTAACGTAGAGTAATGTACGTTACGATGACAAATGTTTCCATTCAATATACTGTAGGACTATATCTATAATAGTATGCACACATACACGCAACCGTGCACATTTCACGATATTCCCATTACTAGTCCACAGACTAAGTATTGCCCTAACAGAACTATCACTTCCGGTATAGTATAGGCCTACATGTATAGTGCTGCCCGCTGCACGACGCTCTTGTAGCGCTACAATAGTTGTAACTGGGCTCCCGCCACAATAAAAAGCGTTGACGTTACAATAGT